>CAUYQU010004205.1:0-143588 GCA_963574635.1 Cheracebus regulus
CCACTGTACTCCAGCCTGGCGCCTGGTGACAGAGCAAGACTCTGTCTCAAAAAAAAAAAAAAGATGTCCACCAAAAGCAAATTGAAGGTTACATCCAGGAAACGACAGTAGGGGATGAGATGGGAAAAGGATCTACAGAGCTTCGACTGTGACAAAATCTAAGAACTGAAAAAGTTGAATGGTGAAGATACACTGTGATTTTTTCATAGCATTTCTTGGCATCTGTTACTGTAAAAATCAAATGAAAACAAGATATAGACCAAAACGCCTGTCTCCTTCAAGAAAGGAGTGACAGGCTATATCTGAGAAGGTGATTGTGCAAAATATTCGGACTCTGCCTCATTCGCTCAGTTACCTCCTTGGTCCCTGTATACACTTGAGTTTGCGATGCAACATATTTAACCACTCGATCTGATTCCAAGTCAACCATTTAACAACCTGAGCACAAAATTTAAGCAGGCAGTTTCTTCCCCTGTGAGAAAGGAATGACAACTTCGACTTTATGGATTAGCTTGTGAACATCCAATAACTCGTGTAAAACTTTTGTAAAACGTTAACTG
Source organism: Cheracebus regulus (assembly GCA_963574635.1). Taxonomy (NCBI): domain Eukaryota; kingdom Metazoa; phylum Chordata; class Mammalia; order Primates; family Pitheciidae; genus Cheracebus; species Cheracebus regulus. Next base: position 561 of record CAUYQU010004205.1, read on the forward strand.
TGCCAGACACATGCTGGTTTATAGGGGTATCAGCTCATTCCTGGAGCCAACTTTTATTTCCACGGATCGAGGGAGTCATTTCACCTGGTAAAACATGCCCCTCGAACCAGGGAGTTCTTCCAAGGTGACAAGCCTGATGCTGATACAAAACATCTCAGGAGAGGCGCGGCGGCCCCAGCCTGTTGCGCATGCGCAACTGTAAAAGCCGTTAGGTCTGTCCCTGGCGCCCGATTACAATATTTCATTCCAGTTGGAGCGTTTTTTTCCTCACCCTTAATATATTTCTGGTACATGCCCACAGATTTTAATTTCTGAGAGGCACAAATTCCTCTAAGACGCATTCAAATTGACCGAGCAGTCTTATAAGGTGCCTTTTGCCTCACTGTAAATCCTCAGTAAAGTTTGCAGTTTAGGATGTGAAGTAATTTTTACGTAAAACTAACAAGTCATTCCACCTGAAAGGAACCACGACGTGGGTAGAAATCCGAGTTTCTTTTTTTCCGGGCACTTCAGTAGTTACCTCTTACTTGGGGGCGGTGCCGCGTGTGGACCCGATGGACCCCGGCGACGCCGCCATTTTGGAGTTTTCCCTAAGGAGCCTCTACCGGCTTTTCTAGTCATTCTGCCGCAGCTGCCCGGGGCCTTGCAGGGCAGGATGAATGTGATAGACCACGTGCGGGACATGGCGGCCGCGGGGCTGCACTCCAATGTGCGGCTTCTCAGCAGCTTGTTACTTACAATGAGTAATAACAACCCGTGAGTTGAGGCGGGGAGCGGCCTGGGCTGAGGAGAAAGCGGCGGCGGTCTGGGAGCGCGGGCTGAGGGCGCGTGGGAACAGGCGGGAAGGAGCGGCCGCCGGCGCCAGCGGAGGCTCTGGGGTCAGCGAGGGCCTCGTGGAGCGGAGCCGATTTCGGAGCGCAAGTTGAGTTCTTTGGGTGCCGGCGTTTGTGCAGGGCCCCGGCGTCAGCGCTCCGCGGGGATGTTGGCGAGCGGCGGCCTTGAGAAATGGAAGGCAGAGGCTCTGAGGACTGCCTTGTCGAGGGTTTCCTGAGGCACCTGTCGCGGGACAGCGCGACTGTCAAATCACTAGGCTGAATCTTCCCCTCTTGCTCCTTCCCGAAGAACGTTTTTTCTCTTTGCAGCTCAGGGACCCAGCCTCCTGGTTTTGATGTCTTAGCCCCGCATCTGAGATTGGTACCCCCCGTTAAGTGTATCAGGAGGAGCCACTTTCTCGCCTGGGGAAACCCCTGAAAACGGGGCCTGGTGCGGTGGCCCACGCCTCTAATCCCAGTAATTTGGGAGGCCGAGGCGGGAGGATCGCTTGAGCCCAGGAGTTCAAGACCAGCCTGGGCAACATAGGGAGACCCTGCCTCTACGAAAAATAAAAAACAGCCTGGTGTGGTGCGCGTCTGCGGTCCCAGCCACTCGGGAGTCTGAGGCAGGAGGATCGCTAGAGCCCATGAAGTCGAGGCTGCAGAGAACTGTGATGGCATCACTGCTCTCTAGTGTGGGGAACACAACGACAGCCTGTCTTATTAAAAGGAAACAGGGCCGGGCGCAGGGGCTCACTCCTGTAATCCCAGCACTTTGGGAGGCCGAGAATCATGAGGTCAGGAATTCGAGATCAGCCTGGCCAACATGGTGAAAACCGTCTCTACTAAAAAAAATACAAAAATTAGCCAGGTGTGGTGGCGGGCGCTATAATCCCACCTACTCGGGAGGCTGAGACAGGAGAATCGCTTGAACCCAGGAGGTGGAGTTTGCAGTGAGCTAAGATAGTGCTACTGCACTCCAGCCTGGGCGACAAGAGCAAGATTTGTGTCAAAAGGAAAAAAAAAAAGTGACGGGAGACTTCTTTGATGGGTGGGCGTGGCACCTTTCTTGTTTCCATGAAGCACGGGGCTGATTGCAGCCTCTGCATGTCCATCCTCTGCTTAAAATCCTTTGTTACACGTAACATGAAAATTCTTTCTCATGACCTCTGAAGGCAAACATCTGCCCTCCGCTCTCTGCGACTTCATCTCATTACTCTGTTCACTGTTCTCCACCCTCCCTGGCTATTCTATTTTTGTTTTTATTTATTTTTAGTTTTTTAGACGGATTCTTGATCTGTCGCCCAAGTTGGAGTGCAGTGAGGCGATCTCAGCTTACTGCAGCCTCCGCCTCCCGGGTTTAAGCGAGTCTCCTGCCTCAGCCTCCCAAGTAGCTGGGACTACAGGCCAGCGCCGCCATGCCCAGCTCGTTTTTATAATTTTAGTAGAGATGGGGTTTTTCCATGTTGATCAGGCTGGTCTCAAACTCCTGACCTCAAGTGATCCACCCACTTCGGCCTCCCAAAGTGCTTGGATTACAGGTGTGAGCCACCGAGGCTGGCCTCATTAGTGTGTTTTGTACCTCATTAGTGAGACCCATCATTTTGCCACCATCCACTTCGTGTTGACAGGAGCCCTGGTCTTGGTCAGCCTTCTGTGTTTATTCTGGAGCCTTTCACTTGGTTCTAAGTGATTTGTCAAAGCATACAGTTTCCATGTTACTCTTAGTAGGCCCCAGTTACTCTTAGTTCTCGAAGATGTTACAGGACAGTTTGAAACAGTTTAATTCTCTGGCTAGACTAAGTTTAGCCCATGCTTTTTCATGTTAGGTTAGATTGGCAGTTTCCTAGTTTCAAGACATGTTTAAGTTCTGACCTTCATAATTTATACTTTAAAATTTCTTGTGGAATAGGCAGTAGACACTTAAATTCAAACAGTGGAGAAGGGGCATGCAGATCAGTATCTTTCTGTGAGTCTTGAGTCCTGAACCTCGCCCCACCATTTCCTTTCTCCAGAGGCAATAACTTTTTTCTTTTTTTTTTTTCTTTTTTTGAGATAGAGTCTTGCTGTGTCACCAGGCGCCAGGCTGGAATGCAGTGGCACGATCTCACTGCAACCTCTGCCTCCCAGGTTCAAGCAATTCTCCTGCCTCAGCCTCCCGAGTAGCTGGGACTACAGGCGTGCGCCACCACGCCCAGCTAATTTTTGTATTTTTTAGTAGAGACAGGGTTTCACCATGATCTCCATCTCTTGACCTCGTGATCCGCCTGCCTCAGCCTCCCAAAGTGCTGGGATTATAGACGTGAGCCGCCATGCCCAGCCGGTGCCTGTATTTGTTTTTTAAGAGACAGGGTTTCACTATGTTGACCAGACCCTAGTCTCGAGCAGTCTTCCCACCTCAGCGTCCTGAAGTGTTAGGGTTACAGGTGTGAGCCACTGTGCCTAGCTTGTGGAGAAATTAACTATCTACAGAATAATTTGACTCACTCCGTTCTTTCATCATAAGCAGCTATAGTTTTTACTTGTCAAAGAAAAACAGTAAACTTCAGCCAGATGTGATGGCTCACACCTATAATCCCAGCACTTTGGAAGGCCAAAGCAGGTGGTTCATGAGGTCGAGAGAAATTAGCCAAGCGTGATGGCACACACCTGTATTCACAGCTACTTGGGAGGTTGAGGCAGGGGAATTGCTTGAACCCCGGAGGCGGAGGTTGTAGTGATGAGCCAAGATCATACCACTGCACCCCAGCCTGACGACAGAGTAAGACTCCATCTCAAAAAAAGAAAAACAGTAAACTACTTTCTCTTATTTGGGAAGGAGTGAGATTGGAATTGAAAATATGAATTCCACATTAGGAATGGAGACCAACTTCTAGTCACTTATAATTCTTGACCAAATACTCAAGTTTTAAAACATTGGTTCAGGCCGGGCACTGTGGCTCATGCCTGTAATCCTAGCACTTAGGGAGGCCGAGATGGGCAGATTGCCTGAGCTCAGGAGTTCGAGACCAGCCTGGGCAACATGGTGAAATCCCGTCTCTACTAAATACAAAAAAACCAGCTAGGCATTGTGGCGGGTGCCTGTAATCCCAGCTACACAGGAAGCTGAAGCACGAGAATTGCTTGAACCTGAGAGGCAGAGGTTGCAGTGAGCTGAGACCATGCCACTGCGCTCCAGCCTGGGCAACAAAGTGAAACTGTCTCAAAAAAAAAAAAATTGGTTCCTTTACACTGTCCTTAAATCCCTGAGACTCAAGGAGATAAGAATTCTTCTAGTGCTAGTGAAGTTTACTTTTGTTTCTTTGAGACAGGGTTTTACTCCCCATTGCCCAGGCTGGCATGCAATGGCACGATCTCGACCCACTGCAACTTCTGCCTCCCGGGCTCAAGCGATTATCCTGACTCAGCCTCCTAAGTAGCTGGAATTACAGGTGCATACCATCATGCCCGGCTAATTTTTGTATTTTTTTTTTTTTTTTTTTTTTTTTGCGATGGAGTTTTACTCGTCACCCAGGCGGAAGTGCAGTGGCATGATCTCGACTTACTGCAACCTCCGCCTCCCGGATTTAAGTGAGTCTCCTGCCTCAGCTTCCCAAGTAGCTGGGATTATAGGCACTTGCCACCATGCCTGGCTAATTTTTGTGTTTTTAGTAGAGATGGTGTTTCACCCTGTTGGCCAGGCTGGTCTCAAACTCCCAACCTTCAGTGATCCTCCTGCCTTGGCCTTCCAAAGTGCTGGGATTACAGGGTGGAGCCACTGAGCTCAGCCTAAATAAACTTTTATCAAGGTTAATCCTCTTGCTATCCCATTGACTTTTCCGTTCTCTCTCTCTCTTTTTTTTTTTTTGGACACAGTTTCACTCTTATTGCCCAGGCTGGAGTGCAGTGGCACATACGATCTTGGCTTACTGCACCCTCCGCCTCCCAAGTTCAAGCAATTCTACTGCCTCAGCCTCCCGAGTAGCTGGGATTATAGCATGTGCCACCACGCCCAGCTAATTTTGTATTTTTAGTAGAGACGGGGTTTCACCAAGTTGGTCAGGCTAGTCTTGATCTCCTGACCTCAACTTCCCAAAATGCTGGGATTACAGGCGTGAGCCACTGCTCCTGGCCTCCCATTGTTTTTTTATAGTGGCATTTTCTTTATTATTTGAAGAGCTTTCAGGTTCTTTCGAAACTTCTTTCTGTGTAGCCTCTTCCTAAAGAGGATTCAAAGTGATAAGATTTCTCAATACTTGATATGAGAGTGTAGATGGATATATATCAAACTTTTAAAAGGGCTTGGTAGTTGGGTGTGGTGGCTCACACCTGTAATTCCAGTGCTTTGGGAGGCCGAGGCAGGCTGATCACTTGAGGTTGGGAGTTCAAGACCAGCCTGGCCAACATGGCAAAGCCCTGTCTCTACTAAAAAAAAAAAAAAAATAGCCGGGCATGGTGGTATGTGCCTGTAATCTCAGCTACTCGGGAGGCTGAGGCAGGAGAACAGCTTGAACTTGCCGGGTAGGGGTTGCAGTGAGCCAGGATTGTGCCGTTGCACTCCAGTCTGGGTGACAGAGTAAGACTCCGTTCCAAAAAAAAAAGCGGCAGAGGGCTTGGATTGAAGGGGAAGAAAATATGTATGACATTTTCTCTATGTACCTCCTACTGCATTTGATTCATAGGTATCATTGCTTTTATGTTAAGTAAAGAAAAATTATGTTGAACAATAGATGTGTTTATCATATTAGCATAGAGTTCAGCTTCCACTTTTCATGCCTCTTTAGGGACTAGCACTTGAGGTACATTGACTCTTTTGTAAGCTGTCATTATACATGGCTTTGTGCTAGGCTTATGTAGACACTAACAGTGTTCCTTCTGAAATTTCAAAATAACCCATGTAGGGGATATACTTTCTTTGTTTTCTAGTGAGTTATTCTCCCCATCTCAGAAGTACCAGCTTTTGGTGTATCATGCAGATTCTCTCTTTCATGATAAGGAATATCGGAATGCTGTGAGTAAGTATACCATGGCTTTACAGCAGAAAAAAGCCCTAAGTAAAACTTCAAAAGTGAGACCTTCAACTGGAAATTCTGCATCTACTCCACAAAGTCAGGTAATTGAAGATAGGATTGTGTAATTTTTTTTTTTTTGAGAACGTCTCAGAGAATTTAGAACGGGGTCGCCAGGCCCCAGTATCTGGTCTCTTAGGAACCAGGCTACACAGCAGGAGGTGGATGAAGGGCTAGCAAGTATTACTGCCTGAGCTCTGCCTTCTGTCAGATCAGTTGTGGCATTAGATTCTCATAGGAACACAAACCCTATTGTAAACTAGGCATGCAAAGATCTAGCTTGTGTATTCCTTATGATAATCTGACTAATGCCTGATGATCTGAGGTGGGACAGTTTCATCCTGAAACCATCCCCTCGCCCCCCATCTGTGGAAAAATTGTCTTCTATGAGACAGATCCCTGGTGCCAAAAAGGTTGGGGACTGCTGATTTAGACGATAGCTGTTTAGATGTAGAAGATGAGACCAGCCACAGTGGCTCCTGTAGTCCAAGCACTTCAGGAAGCTGAGGTGGGAGGACTTGAGGTCAGGAGTTTGAGACTAGCCTCAGCAACATTTTGAGACCCCTGTCTCTACAAAGCTGGGCATGGTGGCACACACCTGTAGTTGTCCAGCCACTCAGGAGGCCAAGGTGGGAGGATCGCTTGAGACTGGGAGGTCAAGCCTGCCGTAAATCATGTTTGCATCATTGCACTGCAGCCTAGGCAACAGAGGGAGACCCTGTCTCAAAAAACAATTGCTGGGTTATATGATAACTATGTTTAATGTTTTGAAGAACTGTCATACTGTTGGAATAATGTTTCAGAAAGATGTTTTCATTGTCTCTTAGTGTCTTCCATCTGAAATTGAAGTGAAATACAAAATGGCTGAGTGTTACACAATGCTAAAACAAGATAAAGATGCCATTGCTATACTTGATGGGATCCCTTCAAGACAAAGAACTCCCAAAGTAAGTTGAATGTTTATATGTTTTTCTCCTCAGCCCTCCTAACCCTGCTCCCTCCGTGTTTTCTCATATATATAGGAATCCATCTGAACATTTTACCCATGACTCTAATTCTCATTTTCTTCTTCCGTTCATGGAGTAGGGATGGGTATTCAGAGAGAGATGAATGACTTTTCTATGATACCCTGAAAATTCAGCTGATAAAAATGATAGCTGGAGAATACTACAAATGCTTATTCTTTTTATATATATATTTAATATTTTTTGAGAATGAGTCTCACTGTCACCCAGGCTAGAGTGCATTGGTGTGATCCTGGCTCACTGCAACTTCAACCTCCCAGGCTTAAGCAGTCCTCCCACCTCAGTCTCTTAAATAGCTGGTATTACAATTGTATACTGTCACACCCAGCTAATTATTTTTATTTTTATTTTTATTTATTTTTTTGAGACAGAGTCTTGCTCTGTCTCCCAGACTGGAGTGCAGTGGCACGATCTTGACTCACTGCAACCTCCGCCTCCTGTGTTCAAGTGATTCTCCTGCCTCAGCCTCTGAAGTAGCTAGGATTACAGGTGTGTGCCACCGTGCCAAGCTAATTTTTGTATTTCTATTTAGTAGAGATGGAGTTTCACCATGTTGCCCAGGCTGGTCTTGAACACCTGATCTTGTGATCCGCCCACTTTAGCCTCCCAAAGTGCTGGGATTAGAGGTGTGAGCCACCACACCCAGCCATGATGTTCTTAAATGAGGATCTGTTTTAAAAATAACTAACTCTTTTCTCTTCTCTTCTCTTCTTCTCTTCTTTTTTCCTTTCTTTCTTAGAGTCTCGTTCTATTGCCAGGCTGGAGTGCACCAGCACAATCTCGGCTCACCACAACCTCCGCCTCCTGGCTTCAGTCAGTTCTCCTGCCTCAGCCTCCCAAGTAGCTGGGACTACAGGCATGTACCAACATGCCCAGCTAATTTTTTTGTATTTTTAGTAGAGATGGGGTTTCATCATATTGGCCAGGATGGTCTTGATCTCCTGACATCATGATCTGCCCACCTCAGCCTCCCAAAGTGCTGGGACTACAGGCATGAACCACCGCTCCCAGCCTGACTTTTTCATTAGGTATTACTCAAAACTCATTCTTTTAAAGTGACAGTCAAGTAGCTTAAAGGAAATGTTGATATTTGTTGAGACAGCTGGTCTGTCAGTCATAGTTTGTTAATATAACCAGCAGTTGGCTGGGCATGGTGGCTCACACTTATAATCCCAGCACTTTGGGAGGGCAAGGTGGGTGGAACACAAGGTCAGGAGTTTAAGACCAGCCTGATGAACATGGTGAAACCCGGTCTCTACTGCAAATACAAAAATTATCTGGGCGTGGTGGCACATGCTCGTAATCCCAGCTACTCAGGAGGCTGAGGCAGGAGAAAAATTGATCCCGGAAGGTGGAGGTTGCAGTGAGCTGAGATTATGCCACTGCACTCCAGCCTGGGCGACAGAGCAAGACTCCATCTCAAATATATATGTACCTCCAGCAGTCAAGAAAGGATCCTAAATTTAACCTTTTATTTACAAGTATTGACATCAATCCTGGAGTTCTCCTTTAAGAACTTTTCTTTGCATTTTCAAATTAGCCTAATATGGAAAACCTGAGGCCAAGTAAAAAATAGTTTTATTTTTAGTATTTCATTATTCCATTGTTTCAATTATGGTATATTAGATTGTTTTATAAATGTAGATCTATAATTGGAACAGATGTTCTTTATCTTCAGAGTCACTCTTTCTTGTAAATATCTGGCATACCATGCCGCAGATAACTGAAGAGATTGGGGTTGACTTTTTTTTCTTTTGTGCCCTCACATTGACTGCTTTCTTCGTTAATAACCTAGCAAATACTATCATGTTTAGAACCTACTAATTTTGCCAGGTGTAGTGGCTCACACCTATAATCCCAGCACTTTGGGAGGCCTTGGCAGGCGGATCACCTGAGGTCAGGAGTTCAAGACCAGCCTAGCCAACATGGTGAAACCCCGTCTCTACTAAAAATCTAAAAAAAAATTAGCTGGGCTTGGTAGCGCACGCCTGTAATCCTGGCTACTCGGGAGACTGAGGGAGGAAAATCGCTTGAACCCAGGAGGCAGAGGTTGCAGTGAGCTGAGATTGTGCCATTGCATTGCAGCCTAGGTGAAAAGAGCAAAATTCTGTCTCAAAAAAAATAAAATCTAATTTTAAAGTGGAATATTGTGTTTATCTCTCTACTATTAGGAAGGTCTTTTATCACTTTCCTATAACTTCTGCATTCTTTGGAACTTTTAGATTTTCTCAAATTTTCTCAATTACATGTTAGGTAGGATTATTTTTATTTAGCTTTACCAAGTTACATATTTAAATTATGCTAAAATGCAGCTGTCTGCACTCACTGGATTTAAATAGTATAGCTGATTTTCGTAGCATTACTTGAGTGAGTTAGTAGCTAGGGGCCAAAGCCTTAAGTGTTAGAAAGCCTAGAGTCCAGCCACAAGTCGAATTCTCAGAGAAAAGCCCAGTATTACACTGCTTTATCTGTCCTTCTGTATCATTTCCTTTTAGGGGAAAACTCCTCTGATCCTTCTTAACTAGCTATGTCAAGAGTTTCTCACTTTCTTATGTGAGGTAGTTCATCTTCTGTTTTAAGATCAAGAAAGAATCAAGTTAACTAGCATTCTATACCATTTCTTAAATGAATGTTACTCCTGTTTCCAGAGGCAGCATCTTTTGTCCCGATATTACTGGGCCTTGTGGGAAGGTAATTTGACTTTCCTCTTAGGGATGGGAGGTACTAGGGAAAGCAATGGTAGTGATTTCTTCTTTCTTTTGAAAAATGGGGTCAGTCTCCCTTTATTTGCACAGGGTTGTGGGTAGATTTTCCAGTAAAAAGTAAGTAGCTGGTAATGAAAATTATGACTTCTTCACTTTGAGAGATTTTCTTCAAATAAGTGCAGTATACACTTATTTTACTATCTGTTGTTTGTGTTTATACAGATAAACATGATGCTGGCAAACCTGTACAAGAAGGCTGGTCAGGAGCGCCCTTCAGTCACCAGCTATAAGGAGGTGCTGAGGCAGTGCCCATTAGCCCTTGATGCCATTCTAGGTAGAGATATTTTCTGCCTGTTTTCATGGCATGTTTACTGTCAAAGATAGTAGTTCTCAAAGTTGGCCATACATTAGAATAACTTTATTTTTTAAAAGTTCCCCTCCGAAGAGTGATTTAATAGATTTTCTATTGTCACATATTCAGTCAAGAAATAATTATGGTTTTTGGCTGGGCACGGTGGCTCATGCCTGCAATCCTAGCACTTTGGGAGGCTCGGGTGGGTGATTGCCTGAGCTCAGGAGTTCAAGACCCTCTCTCTACTAAAATATAAAAATTAGCTGGGCATAGTGGGGTTTGCCAGTAGTCCAGCTACTTGGGAGGCTGAGGCATGAGTATCACTTGAACCTGGGAGGCGGAGGCTGCAGTGAGCTGAGATCATGCCACTACATTCCAGCCTGGGGGGACACAAGCGAGACTGTTTCAAAAAGAAAGGAAACACTAAATGATGGTTTTTCTGTCATGCATCTCACTTAGAATAGGGAAGCAGTTACCTTTTAGCCGAGGGAAAATGTAGCCCATTGCTCCTTGCATGTGGAAGAGAGATATTGTGCCTTACCTTCTTTGTCCTGCTTTCTGTTGGTTTAGGCTTGCTGTCCCTTTCTGTAAAAGGGGCAGAGGTGGCATCCATGACAATGAATGTGATCCAAACGGTGCCTAACTTGGACTGGCTCTCTGTGTGGATAAAAGCATATGCTTTTGTGCATACTGGTGACAACTCAAGAGCAATCAATACCATCTGGTGAGAGCCGCAAAGTTAATTCAGTGTTTTTGAGACCCTGTCCTTGTCTAGAAGTCTGATGTATCTGAAAGAGCAAAAAGAAAAATGAGACGCTTCTCTCTTGTTGCTGCAACCAGTCTCTGGGCTATGTTAGTCTTTTATACTGAATGGTCCCAAATGTAATCATGTTATCATGTCTGTTGCAGACGAGTAAAAATGTAAATCTGACTGAGTTTAGTTCTGCGCATGCACAGGTAGTAACCCTTGCAAAGCAAAGCAGGCTACCTTGGTGTATCATTCTTTTTTTTTTTTTCTGTTTTTTTTTTTTTTTTTTTGAGACAAGATCTCTCTCTCTCTCTCACCCAGGCTGGAGTCCAGTGGTGCAGTCACAGCTCAGTGTACCCTTGACCTGTCGATCTTCTGGGCTCAAACCATCCTCCTGCTCAGCCTCCTGAGTAGTTGGGACTACAGACGCATGCCACCACACTCAGCTAATTTTTGTATTTTTTTTTATAGAGATGGGGTTTCACCATGTTGCCTAAGCTGGTCTTGAATTCCTGGGCTCAAGTGATCCTTCCACCTGGGCCTCCCAAAGTGCTGGGATTATAGGCATGAACCACCATGCCTGGCTTTGGTGTGTCATTCTTTAACCTGGAAGAAAATCATTTTGCACTTCCCAGAAGCGTAGTTTATTGCAACATCTAACTTGACTTGCCTTCTTAGGACTGGGGATTTTCTTTCTGTCAGCTAAAGTTCAAGAACAAGAAGAGGCTTTGGTTTATGTTATGCAAAGTCATTAGTTGAGTAATAAGTAGCTGTCACTGTGAATGACATTACCTTTAACACCATGTAGTGTATGTTGTGTTGTGAAGAACTGCAACCAGAAAGTTACTTGTTGGTACTGAGTTCTGCTTTATTCTGTTTTTGCTATCCTGTTCTATATAACTTTTTTTAAAGTTACAAGCTTAAATTTTTTATTAAAAAGAATTTTATATTTACGCAAAAGAAAATAGTATCTGGATGACCAATCATCCAGATTCAACAACTAAGAGGATTTATAATAGATTTAAAGGTTCAGTGTTTAATAAATATCTTAAAGTTCACTAGAGAAAAAATCCTTATTGCGAGATAACGTGGACCTACTGGGAAGCTTAGCAGATCTGTACTTCAGAGCTGGAGACAATAAAAACTCTGTCCTCAAGTTTGAACAGGCACAGATGTTGGATCCTTATCTGATAAAAGGTAAGTAATTCTTGGGACAGGAAAATAGTGGCTGTTGCGGGGTGAGAGGGATTGGAGATAATAGGGAGAAAATGTAGCATGATCTCTTGATACCAAGTTTCATAGACATAGTTTATAAAACTTATTACAGTAGTCTTTTACTTTTTTTAGGTCTTGACACATGTCTCTAACACTTAGGTAATTCCATTTGAGCAGTTATTTGTGCTTGAATTCAAGTGGCTTCTCCCCACAGATCATTATTTGGCTTTTTTTCTTTTGAGGGGGTCATAGCTCCTCCTTATGACTTATAAATTTATGATGTGCTTGACTGAGAGTTTGGATGGCATCCCTAAAACCATGTTATCCTTTTAGGGAATTTTGTTTTAGCCTGTCCTTAGTATAATTAAAAAGGAATAAGTGTACAGATGTTCAAGAAAGGGATAAGGAGTAATTAGGAGTGAACAGCAGAAACATCATTGATTTTAAAGAAGTTGGCAGGTGAAGAGTAATCTTCACAGGGACCTCCAAGAGATGGCAGTTGGGACACTGGCAGTGAGTGTTCAGGAGTAGTGAGAAATAAAGTCAGATAGATAGGCTATTTGTAAAGGCCCAAAAAAGGCCATCAGAAAAACAGGGCCTTGTGACAATAAACAGTCTTATGAGCTTAACCCAGGGGAATGGTGGAGCTGGAAGGAGCCATCCCAAGCATTTAGATGAGGAAGCAGATCTAGAAAGATGGATTTGTTTGCACAAGATTTCCCTCTTCCCAAGTGCTTATTCCTCTTCTCCAAGCTGCCTGTACCCATGATGAAAATGGTGTTTTAGAAATACCAGTCTGGCAGCAGCTGGTGGCTTAAATGGGAATGGCAGCTCAGAATCTCAGATTCACGCTCAGGGGCCAGCAGGAGCATTGCAGTAGTCTTGGTTTGAGAGGAATTTTCATTGGAATCTGCAGGAATAGCAAGGGATGGAAGAGAATGGTGGCAAGAGATGGGTGGCAGTGAGCATAGGGCCCTTTTTATAGAATGCGGGTAAGAATAAAGCGGAGGTTGGGGAGAGGCAGTGAGTTTTTTGTTTTTTTTCGAGATGGACTTTCACTCTTGTTACCCAGGTGGGAGTGCAGTGGCACAATCTCAGCTTACTGCAACCTCCGCCTCCTGGGTTCAAGTGACTCTTCCACCTCAGCCTCCTGAGTAGCTGGGATTACAGGCGCTCACCACTACGCCTGACTAATTTTTGTATTTTTTAGAAGAGACAGGGTTTCACCATGTTAGCTAGGCTGGTCCAGAACTCCTGACCTTAGGTGATCCGCCCACCTCAGCTTCTATAAGTGCAGAGATGACAGATGTAAACCACTGTGTCCAGCCTGAGGCAGTGATCTTTAATGAACTGCATTCTGGATAGCACTACAAGCTGTTTTCTGGAGGAGCAGGCCAACTTTTTCTGAGACTGGTTGGCTTTTCAGCAGCATACTAAGTGTGTATTTCTGATGGCCTAGAGCTCTTGGAAGAGAGACCTTACTTGATGCCTTTTTTGGGCCTTTTCTGGTTGGATTCGGGTAGCTGTATATCATGCCACAGGATAGAGGGACAAATAGTTCCTGAAAATTGGAGGCTTTCAAATTGTGAGGTAGGTTGTTCTGCTCCTTTGGTTTTTGTTTTTGTTGTTTGAGACATGGTGTCATTCCATCACTAAGGCTGGAGTGGCGCAAACAGCTCGCTAAAGCCTTGACCTCCTGGGCTCAAGCAATCCTCCTGCCTGAGCCTCCTGAATAGCTGGGACCACAGGCGTGTGCCACTGTGCTTGGCTAATTTTTAAAAATTTTTGTAGAGACAGGGTCTCACCATATTGCACAGGCTGGTCTTGAACTCCTAGGCCCAGGTGATCCTCCTTCCTCTGCCATCCAACGTGCCAGGATTTACAGGTGTGAGCCACCATGCCCAGCTGGGTTTTGCTTTTTAATAGTCACTTTGGAAAAAGAAAAAAAAATAGTGTCACATGACACTGGAGAAAAAAAAATTAGTCACTTTTTAGGAAACTGGAAATAGTAGTGGGAGGAGCCTGTGATGGTGGAAAGGGCTTAGCCCCTGTCGGAGCTGGGGCCTCAGCATGGGGTCTGATGTTGGGTGCTACTCCAATATGTGGGACTCCTGCTGCTCTGCTTAAAACACCTCTTCTCACTGTGTCCTTCCTTTCTAGGAATGGATGTATATGGCTACCTCCTGGCACGAGAAGGGCGGCTGGAGGATGTGGAGAACCTTGGATGCCGCCTTTTCAATATCTCTGATCAGCATGCAGAACCGTGGGTGGTCTCTGGGTATGGTTATGCATTCCCCTTTCTCCCTAGTTGTCAGTAGATTAAGAGAAGTGGTTCCTCCTGAAGAGAATATAAGTTGAAAGCACAGGTTTAAGAGGTAATCACCTGGCCTGGCACGGTGGCTCATGCCTATAATCCCAGGACTTTGGGAGGCTGAGACAGGTGGATCACTTGTGAGACCAGCCTGGCCATCATGGCAGAACTCCCATTTCTATTAAAAATACAAAAATTAGCCAGGCATAGTGGTGCACCCCTGTAATCCCTGCTACTAGGGAGGCTGAGACAGGAGAATCACTTCAAGCTGGGAGGCGGAGGTTGCAGTGAGCCAAGATCGAGCCACTGCACTCCATGTGGGTGGCAGAGTGAGACTTTGTCTCAAAAATAATAAAATAAAAAGAGGTAATTACTTGAGTTCAGGAGTTTGAGACCAACCTGGGCAATGTAGCAAGATTCTGTCTTTATGTATTTATATATATTTTATACCTTTATATATTTTATATATATGTATGTTTTTTAAAAGGATATTCAGTCCTGGATTGAAATCATGATTTATGACTCTGGATGCATTATTTACCTATCTAGGTCTATATTCTCATTTGGAAAATTGGCTAATAACTTCTCTTTCTAGGGTTAGGCATTAATTGTGTTGGTGAATGTATTGTGCTTAGTACTGGGCCATCAGTGATGGGACCAGAAGATGCTCCTTTGTTATTAACCTGGCTTTACAAATTCTCCAAATGCCTCTCTGTTAATAACTAATATCCAGATTGTAGGTTCTTTTCCATAATTTTTCCCTTCCATATTAGGATTTCCCCCTTAAAAATAAATATTTAGTGGATTTTTTTGATTTGCTTTTCCATTAATAGCTTAGGTTAAAACTGTAAGTGTGGGGCCAGGCTCAGTGACTTATGCCTATAATCCCAGCACTTTGGGAGGTTGAGGTGGGCAGATCACAAGGTAAGGAGTTCCAGAACAGCCTGGCCAACATGGTGAAACCCCGTCTCTACTAAAGATACAAAAAAAAGCCAGGCTTGGTGGCAGGTGCCTGTAGTCCCAGCTACTCAGGAGGCTGAGGCAGGAGAATTCGCTTGAACCTGGGAGGTGGAGGTTGCAGTGAACTGAGATCGTACCATTGCACTCCAGCCTGGGCGACCGGGCGATACACCGTCAAAAAAAAAAAAAAAAAAAAAAACCACGGTAAGTTTGGATTTGGAATAAGGATTATGTACAGGGCCTTCAGTATGATTTTTGGATGAAGTTTCTTTGTAGTCCTTTCTTGGATAACTTCTGGGGTTTTGTTTTTTTTTTCTCCAGCTGTCACAGCTTCTATAGCAAACGCTACTCCCGGGCCCTCTATTTAGGAGCCAAGGCCATTCAGCTGAACAGTAATAGTGTTCAAGCTTTGCTACTTAAGGGAGCAGCACTTAGGAACATGGGCAGAGTCCAAGAAGCAATAATCCATTTTCGGGAGGCCATACGGCTCGCACCTTGTCGCTTAGATTGTTATGAAGGTAAGATAGAAAATATAAGTGAATGGTGTACATCTGTGGGTGTGGCAGTGGCCCTCAGGTAGAAGGTTTCATTAAGCCATCACTTCCCAAACTCTGTTAGAAGCATCTGGCGAAGCTTTTCAAAATCCTGATGTTGGATATCTCCAGTGTAGATGGAAATATATGGAGTTGGGAATAGACATAGATATTCTGAAAATACCCAGATATTAGCAATGTGCAGACAAGTTTGGGAACCACTGCACTAGGCATTTTACATTTATTTAGGGCTTTCACTGGATTTGTCACCCCATACTTTCAGAATCCATATTTTCTCTCTTTTTTTTTTCTGGTTTTTGTTGAGGGGATAGTTGGGATGGGGTTGTTGTTTTTGTCCTCCCACCCCTGACCATTGTGGCATACTCATTAATATGAATCTCTCTCTGTGAGGCACCATGCTAGATCACTTAGTTTGCCTATTTTTATTATTTTTATTTTTATTTGAGATAGAGTCTTACTCTGTCACCTAGGCTGGAGTGCAGTGGTGCAGTCTCAGCTCACTGCAACCTCCGCCTCCCGGGTTTAAACGATTCTCCTGCCTCAGCCTCCCACATAGCTGGGATTACAGGCGTGTGCTACCATGCCCAGCTAATTTTTGCATTTTTAGTAAAGATGGGGTTTTGCCATGTTGGCCAGGCTGGTCTCAAACTCTTGGCCTCAAGTGATCCACCTACCTCAGCCTCCTAAAGTGCTGGGATTACAGGCATGAGACATTGTGCATGCCCTGTTATGCCTATTCTTTTTTGTGGCCATCTTACCTTAGACCAGAGATAGTACTCATAGGATAACTCCACATTCATATGATAGTGTTGGCTGTGGGAATGGGTCTGTTCATTGTGACCTCCAGAGTGGGCACAATTGGGGTCCAGCTCTGTTTTGTTATGTAATATTTTAAGTTCATGTGAACTGACCCCTAGGAGTTCAAAGGAGCTATGCCAGCTTCAGCAACGTTTGGTGACTCAGTCACAGACGTTAAAATAGATCTTACAAGATGCAGTTCCTCCAAAACATATTTTTGTAAGCATTTAAAAATAAACCCAGGAGTCTAGGAGTGATTTGCTCTTAACAGGAAGATGAGTTCAAATTCGAGAAATAAAATTTGGAAGTTGGGAGGGAGAACAAATCTGCTTATATAGCCAGAGAGCTATGCCTCTGGCAGATTCGTCAAGGGGAAAGAGGATTGTCTTTGTTCTTAAAGAAGCTCTAGCAAACGAAGCACTGGTTTCAGATTAACTTCTTGATCCTGAAAGTGTAACTTCTCTTTCTTTCCAGCTGTTGTTATGCTAATTCCATTGTACTGCATGCTTATTTCACTGGAGCTCAGGGATGCAGTTGAATAGCCCCTCCTATAATATCTGGGCACCAGATGTTTCCCAGTTGGCCAGTGAGGCTTCTCAAGCTGCCATTTGGAGATTTGGCTCAGGGCAACCCTGGTTACACCCTTTGATGTTTCTTAGAGTTCCCATTTGGAGGTTCCTTTGCTGGTAGAGGTTTAGGTTAAGCAAGTGCCTTCTATTTTCTTCTGAAGTGCCAGTGGAGCTTTAGCAGGGAAGTAAAACTATTCAATAAGTAATTGCAAACAACTGTATTTGGATTCCAACATGTTGCCCTTAAGAGGTAATTGGCTGAGTACAGTGGCTCACCCCTGTAATCCCAGCACATTGGAAGGCCGAGATCACCAGATCACCTGAGGTCAGGAGTTTGAGACCAGCCTGGCCAACATGGTGAAACCCCATCTCTACTAAAAATAGAAAAAAAAAAAAAAGCCAGGCATGGTGGCACACGCCTGTAGTCCCAGCTACTCAAGAGGCTGAGGCAGGAGAATCACTTGAACCCAGGAGATGTAGGTTGCAGTGAGCCAAGATGTCACCACTGCACTCTAGCCTGGGTGACAGAGCAAGATTCTGTTTCCAAAAAAAAAAAAGAGTTAGGTAATTTCTGGTTAAGTAACCATAGTGTGTGGAAGGGTGTGCATGAATGTTATAAATGCTGCTAGGGTGGAGGAGTATGCAGAGAAAATCTGCCAAGGATTGTGTGGGTTTGGGGTTTAAGCTGTTTTTCTGTTTTGATGAGCACTTTGTGCCAAAAAGTTATTCCTCTGTTCTCCTCAACTTCTTGGCATGAAGAGTTGAGAGTTGACTCTTCTCAAGGTGGCCCCATAGGGCGTCTTGCTGTGGGTATGGAAAGAGGCAAGGGCTGCCAGTGACAGTCTGTTTGTTGCATCTGATAAAGTACTGTTTATCTAGTTTAGGGAAGCCCTCAGCAAGTGCCTTTTGAGACAGCTGTTATGTTTCAAATGAAAGAGTCTTTCTTGCTAGATTGCTTGACAATAAGTCCTATAGTTTGTCGAACTGGATATTCAGTTTAAGACTCTAGGAGCCAGGTCAGGTGTGGTGGCTCACGCCTGTAATCCTAGTGCTTTGGGAGGCTGAGGTGGGTAGATTACCTGAGGTCAGGAGTTCGAGACCAGCCTGATCAACATGGAGAAACTCCATCCCTGCTAAAAGTAAAAAATTAGCCGGGTGTGGTGGTGCATGCCTGTAATCTCAGCCACTAGGTAGGCTAAGGCAAGAGAATCACTTGAACCTGGGAGGTGGAGGTTGCAGTGAGCCGAGATCGCGCCATTGCACTCCAGCCTGGGCAACAAGAGTGAAACTATGTATCAAAAAAAAAATAAGAAAAATTAAAATTAGGCCAGGCATGGTATCTTACACCTGTAATCCCAGCACTTTGGGAGGCTGCAGCAGGTGGATCATGAGGTCAAGAGATCGAGACCATCCTGGCCAACATGGTGAAACCCCGTCTCTACTAAAAATAGAAAAATGAGCCAGCCGTGGTGGCCTGTGCCTGTAATCCCAGCTACTCAGGAGGCTGAGGCAGGAGAATCACTTGAACCTGGGAGGCAGAGGTAGTAAGCCAAGGTCACGCCACTACACTTCAGCCTGGCGACAGAGCAAGACTCTCTCTCAAAATAAAAATAAAAAAGGATTCTAGGAGACTTCCCTCTTAAACCTAGGCCTACAGGTGACTGAATGCAGCTGGAGAGTAACAGCTTGTTAAGAGGCAGCAAAACTTTAGGTTTTGTTGGAAACATCATCTCTCACTACTTTAATTTCATGGCCATATGATAGACTAAACATTAGCATCGCATTTGTTCTTCCAGCAGTCAGATGGGGTGCTCATGTGCTGTGAGTTCCTTACATGTGTTTGTTTCCTTCCCTAAACTGAAGGTGCCTTTGAAGGCAGTCTTTTTCCACATCCATCAAGTGCTCTAGAAGAGCACTTCTTAGCTATTCCATCAACACACTTGCCAGTCTGATCTCACCATCAGTTTCCCCTGGCCTGCCCTTTGAAACTTTGAACGTTAGCAATTTGGACAGCTGTCAGAGTGGAAGCATGGGTTGGAATGATAATGGCATTGAATGTCTTCATGTGTTTTACTTTTTTCAGGTCTCATAGAATGTTACTTAGCCTCCAACAGTATTCGAGAAGCAATGGTAATGGCTAACAACGTTTACAAAACTCTGGGAGCAAATGCACAGACCCTTACCCTTTTAGCCACTGTTTGTCTTGAAGACCCAGTGACACAGGAGAAAGCCAAAACGTTGTTAG
Source organism: Cheracebus regulus (assembly GCA_963574635.1). NCBI lineage: Eukaryota > Metazoa > Chordata > Mammalia > Primates > Pitheciidae > Cheracebus > Cheracebus regulus. The sequence goes on from CAUYQU010004205.1 coordinate 19,903, forward strand.
ATAAAGCCCTGACCCAAAGGCCAGATTACATTAAGGCTGTGGTGAAAAAAGCAGAGCTACTTAGTAAGTATGTCTTATTTTCTGCCCTGTTCATCATTAATTTTAATAAAACCTGACCTCAGTTGGTCACCCTTGTCCCAGCTAGTTACAGATGACCAGACAGGTGTGTGCCTTTTGCAGCAGGTCTGAGCTTGCTTGGATTCGTTTATATTTAGCCCAGCCAAATGTAGCTGGCTTAGACCTGCTTGGCTTGGCTCAAACCACCTATTAGTTGGTGTCTGTTTGGCTCACTATTATCTGGTTTGAGTTGTCCTGAATTAGTTTGAGCTGAATATAACTAACTGGTTTTAGCCAGTTTGAACTGTTCAGAGCCATCTGAATTATTTTGTGACTTCCCTTTTAACCCTGTTTTTTTTCAGTCCTGATTTATGAAGAACTCATAATTTGGTTCATCAAATTTGGGTTAGTTGGCAAGTAAAATGCAGTTTGGCTTTTTAGTGTTAAGAGCCCATTTAAAACATTGTAATTCAAACTGCGAATTTCTTTTGTTTTGTTTTGTTTTGTTTTAAGACGGGATTTCACCATGTTGGTCAGGCTGGTCTTGAATTCCCGACCTCAGGTGATCCGCCCGCCTTGGCCTCCAAAATGCTTGGATTACAGGCGTGAGCCACCACGCCCGGCCTCAAACTGCGAATTTCTTAATCGAATAGGACCTCAGGTGTGCTTGCCCTTGCTTTGTGTTGCACCAGTATTCTCTTGAGGATGTCTGCAAAGAGATTGTCAGAATGACAGTTGTGGTTTTTTATACATGACTGAAGTTGAGAGTGTATTTTTTAAATGTTCATGTAGCACAGTGAGGGTCTTTTTTTATCCCCCCAGGTAGAGAACAGAAATACGAAGATGGAATTGCTTTGCTGAGGAACGCACTGGCTAATCAGAGTGACTGTGTCCTGCATCGGATCCTAGGAGATTTCCTTGTAGCTGTCAATGAGTATCAGGAGGCAATGGACCAGTATAGTATAGCACTAAGGTAGGCACTAGCCTCCCGTGGGGGAAGGCCACTGAGGAGGGTAGAGGAGGCAGTGAGCTGTGTCATAGGAGTTATGGAAACACATGCACAGTTTGTGTCTGTGGTTGAAGGCAGAATAATAATAGTAATGGTAGAAGAGTTATTTGTGAATTCATGACTTCTAAAAATTTTTTCTTAAAATATATTAACAACATTAAGGAACTGTTTCACTCATAACCATCCCACACCACTATAACATCTGTGTTCATTTGTATAGATCATCTTCTGTCCTTACCCACACACGTACATATTTTTATAGGGTTGTACCTAGTATATATTTTATATTCTTCTTTTTCAAATCAAAGTATTGTTAAGTACTTTCCCATGTTTCTATCTACTGTAGTAGTTAAGAACTTGAGGTCTGAAGTTTTGAATACTACCTTCACCTGTGATCTTGGGCAAGTTACTAACACATTTCCTTGTCTATATCTATCTTATTAGACATTAAATGATTGAGTGAGGGTTAGATGATTATTCCATGTAAAGCTCTTAGCCTTGTACCTGGTACATAGTAAATACTAAATAAATAGTGGTATTCTCACTGTTTAATACAGAAGTGGTTTATTTGAGGATTGTCTGTGTGTGTGTAAGGTTATATGGTGAGGGGCTGTCTTTAATAGAGTCTGATCACATTCAGTTGTTCAGCACACAGTTGAACACCACTTGTGCTTAGCATGTCAGTGACCACTGGAGATGCTATGTTTTGGGAGCTGTCAGTCTCAGACGTGCAGACTGACCATACCACATGCTAAGGGCTTTCACAGCAGTCTGTAGAAGGGAAGGTGCGAGTCCAGAGGGCAAGAGCCCTGGGTATGGGTGAGAGCTTCAGAGTATGGGTGTGGAAGGGTTCAGCAACTAGGAGACCAGGAGATATTACAGATTGGTCCGCATTTATGTTGGTAGAAACAGAATGCCAACGTGGGTTTTAGCTGGTTTTTAGAAGCCCAGAAGCAAGTGAGAAAATAAAATACCAGACTTCCATTAGAGATGGAGTTTACTAGGGGTGGGACACCTGCTGGCTTGGGTGATGGTCACCAAGGCAAGATGAAAGATTGCTTAGGAGACAAATAAATGAATGTTCTAGAGGCTCTGAACTTTGGGGGTGGGGGTGGCACAATTACTAACTCCCAGCTACTAAATGTGAATGCTCGGGTTAGGGGTAGCCTTGGGTCCTGGGGTCTAACCTAGGTGTTTACAGATCTGTTCCATGGTACAGCATGATGTTTTTGGTTGGCTCCTGAAATGCTGATATGTTTAATTACATCATAAGAACATGGAACACCTCTACTCAGAGAAATTCCTGTTTTTTTTTTTTGTAACCCCGTAGCTCAAAAAACCAACTTTCTGGGAATTACATTTGAATTTACCTGTTAATGTTTGTTTACCACTTTTTCATTTGTGTTATCTAGTAGCCTCTAGCAGAATGCTAGGGGTAATAGGTATGAAAAAATTTAAGAAATTTGTAGAGAAAAACTCAAATTGAGAACTCTAAAAATTAGGAAAAGACTCCTTTTTGCACTTCTGGTGGTGGACTCTGTCAACCCAGCCTCGGAAGCCTGAGTTGTTTGGAGAGGCCAGGCTTTAGCACTTTCTCTGGGACTGTGTGGTCATTTCACTGCTGGGCCAGGGAGATGACGAATCAGCCAGCAAGAGCAAGGCAGAGATTCAGGCCTCTCCTTTGTTTTATTGTCCCCTAGTTTGGACCCCAATGACCAGAAGTCTCTAGAGGGGATGCAGAAGATGGAGAAGGAGGAGAGTCCCACGGATGCCACTCAGGAGGAGGATGTGGACGACATGGAAGGGAGTGGGGAAGAAGGGGACCTGGAGGGCAGCGACAGTGAGGCGGCCCAGTGGGCTGACCAGGAGCAGTGGTTCGGCATGCAGTGAGGGGGCGGCAGCTCCGTGGCCACACTGGCCTGCCCTGCTCTGAGCACTTCCGTGGACTGAAGGAACCGTAGGAGCCTGCTCTCAGGAGGACAATGATTCAGCATGTGATTGCAGCAGGGGTCTCTGCCCCCTTGCTCCCGATTCCTAGTTGTGACTTCATTTCTAAAACAGAGCCTGACCAACCTTCCATGTATCTCCATCCTCCACTGCTCCAGCCAGGGAGGACTAAGGGAGTGCCCCAAGACCCACACACATGTTGGGGCTTCTGGGCCAAGAGTACTTTTTATATAACTAATTTCTAAATCCAAAAGCTCAAGGAATAGGCAGTTTTCTGTCAGTGATGTGGGTGGGTTTGAAGGAGTGACCCACCATCCCAGCACGATAGTGTCACCTCCCAAGTCGGATGGCAGCACGATCTGGCCCTAGAGGGCTTCCTGTTCCCAGAAGTCATTGTCCTAGGCTATCCAGACGTCCCTAGTAATCTTGCTTCCTTCTGCAATGTTAGTAATGCCTTAAGCTGACAGTTGCTATTTTGCAGAACAGTTTTCCTCTTTGCTTAGCTGGTAACTTGCCTCTGAGCCTGGGCTGATTTGAGAAACAGGTGTGATGAGAGCATGAACAGAGGTGCACCTGGGGCAGTTCCCTAATAAAACTGGTTTGTACAGTCATGGTGTTGGGGTGATCAGAATGGAAGCCCTTTTTAAAATAGACTCTTAGTTTTTTTTGTCTCTTATTCAGAATGCATTGATTCAGCCCCAGAAGTATTTGCCAGAAATACACTTTCTTCCTCTAGTGTTAGGAGCCAGGAGGGTTGGAAAGCTCAGGAATCCTGAGCTGGTTCATCTGTTGCATATTGGGTAGGTAAATTTCCCTGGAGCCTGAGATTTGGCCAGATTTCAGCTAAGTCTGCCTGGCTCTTCTGCTGCAGCTGTGAGATTGGGGGTCTGGTTCCAGCAGTGTCACTGGTCAGCCTGAGTGTCACACCCTGAGCTCTGGGGCTGGGAGTTTCTTCCCTCACCCCCTCCCTTGTGTCTTAAGTTGCGATGGCTCTGAGTGTACAATTAATCGGAGGTGGGGGGTGGGTGTCACAGCTAATCTCAAATTCAAAAATTAGTCCAAGGTGCTACAAAATACGAATTTGATGTCAATAGAAGGTTGAATCCTAAACTGTAAAAACTATAAGTGTAAGTAGTTAATGAGCTTAGAACATCTGATAACTGCAATTTAAAATAGGCAAAAAGTTTCTGTGAGTCTTTCGTCTGAGACCCAAAGCCTCCGCAACATCACTTGATCTGAGCTGCTTCTAGAGACATACAAGGCCAGGTGTGCTCACACTTGTAATCCCAGCACTTTGGGAGGCCAAGGTGGGTGGGTCACTTGAGGCCAGGAGTTTGAGACCAGCCTGGCCAACATGGTGAAACCCTGTCTCTACTAAAAATACAAAAATTAGTTGGGCATGGTGGCATGTGCCTGTAAGCCCAGCTACTCAGGAAGCTGGGCAGGAGAATGGCTTGAACTGGGACCCAGGAGGTGGAGGTTGCAGTGAGCTAAGATCGCACCACTGCACGCCAGCCTGGGCTACAGAGCAAAACTCCATCTCAAAAAAAAAAAAAAAAAAAAAAATTTAGCTGGGCATGGTGGTGCACAACAGTAATCTCGGCTACTCAGTACTCGGGAGGCTGAGGCAGGAAAATCACTTGAACCCAGGAGGTGGAAGTTTGCAGTTACCCAGGATAGTGCCGCGGAGCAACAGTGTTTCAAAAAAAAAAAAAAAAGCCCCACAGACAGTTGGGGTCACACTGAGTGTATGACCAGAAGAAGCTGCCTGCCCCTTGGCCTAGGCATGGTCTCCCAGATGCAGCCTCACCTCATGGGCTTCCTCAGTTCCATGACCTGGCAGTACTGTAATGAGAGAGGAGAGGTGAAGCCTCTTTGCCTTTCCCCTGACTCCAGGAGGAAGCCCAGCCCCACCACGCAATCTCGTCTCTGCATGGCAGGCTCACTGCTGCACTCATACCCCTGGATCAGGGTCCCAGAGCCCAGGTCCCATGCATCGCCCTCAACTGGTGCCCTCCCACCTTCCCCTTCCATGGAATGCACCTCAGCCCCGCTGAGAGCCTCTGTGCACTCCAGGCTCCTCCAGCCTAGCAGCTCCCAGGACGGATCCTTACTCCCTGCAGCCTGTACCTCCAACCCCAAGGTGACAGGTTGGAAGAGGCAGCTGAAGCTGTGAAACCACCTCACATGGGATTGAGAAAACACTTGGTCCACATCAAAGAATGGTGCTCAGAGTGTGCTGAAGCTGTTGCTTGGCACTGCCACTGTCACTTTCTCAAACCCAAAACCTCAAGGGCAGGGAGCTCCAGGAGGCAGGGGCAGAACCAGGCTGCTCAGCCCTGTGGCTGTCCTACTGAGCCACCTGCCAGGAGACCAGGCTTCTGACCAAGGACAGCCCCCAAATGCCCAGTCACTACAAGTTCCTTCTGGGTTCTAGAGTCCCATACAGCCAGTATGGGGACGTTTTAACTGAGTCATTTCTCCACCTTCCAGATTGTTCAGAGAACACCTGGGTCTGAAAAGCCGCCCCTCACCCTCAGAACACGTGGGCTGCGAGGGCAGTTAGCTGAGGAGCCCCTGCTGCTTCCCAGGATGAGGACTAAATGAGCCCGTGCAGCGTTAAGCATCTATTGTGACACCCTCAGAGGGAGTGCCAGCTGGCCAGGCTTCCCTGAGTAGCTGGGAGTGGTGCTGTCCTTCTGGAATCCCTGGAGGACCCTCAGCCAAGCAGGGAGGCAGGCTCCAGAGTCAGGGTGAGCCCTGCCCTTCAGCAGGACCTCCCATTTTTCATTTCTGAACTCCTGCTGGTCTCCAGGGACCTGGTAGGTATGTCTGTACTCATAGGGCTGATGACAGGAGCTCTCCCTGCAGCCACAGCTTGGGGACCACACTCCTGCCTCTGAATTCCTCAGAATGAGGCTAGCTTTTGCCCAGATCTGCAGTCCCCAAACTTGAGCATCCATTTCAGTGATGCAGGTCCCAGGCCCAGCACCAAACTTTTATTGGAATCCAGGGACCAGGCCCAGGCCCAGCAGTCTGCAGCTTTCACTCCCCACCCTGGCTTCCTATTCTATGCAGGTGTTCCCTGGAAGTATTGAAAAACCTGGGAGAGGGGAGCTCAAAGATCCTAGGAGTTGCAGGCCTGACCCCAGAGAGCCCTTGAGGGTTTCCACTCTGCAGCTGCCTGTGGGTGGGAGGAACCTGCCTCCAAAGGTCTCACCTGCCGCTTCCTGCCTTCCCAGCCCTGCACTGGCTCACCTGTGGCAGGTCAGGGCCTGCGCAGAGCTGCTTCCCAGAACTCGGGCGAGCTCTCCCCGTGAGCAGCTCTGTGGGCCCTCAGGCCTGCATTCCCTGCTGACAACAGGCAGCGAGTCCAGACTCCACATGTACCTCACCGAGGACGGCTGTGGCCAGGTCACCAGGAAGCCTTGTGCTGGGAGGGGCTGTTGAGGTAAGTGCCTTACTAAGGTTTTCCACTTCCTACAGGAGCCTCCCTGCCCCAGGGCAGCAGGAGGGGCCTCAGCTGCCACCTTTTCTCTTGGGACACAGTGCAGATCTACTGTCTAAACGCCTCCAGGCCTGGGTGAACTTAGCACCCCTGCCCCTGCTGCACCTGGGCCACCACTGGCCTGGCCTAGGGTGTGGGGTTGTCCCAAATTGTTGTGAAAGGTCGTTGGCGTCACAGAGTACACGGTGACCGAGCCAAGAAGTCCACAATGCAGCCTCTGCAGCAGCCGTGAAAAGAAAACATGAATTTAAAAATAACAGTGCCCCTGTGCACTGCTGGTAGGAATGTAAGGTGGTACAGCCACCGTGGAGAACAGTCTGATGATTCAGAAATTCAAACAGTATTACCCTAGGATCCAGCATTTCACCTCTGAGTGTACACCCGAAGAAGTGAGAGCCGGAACTCCTACAGATTACACATCCATGTTCACACAGCACTGTCCACAGTAGCAAAAGGTGGAAGAAACCCACGTGTCCTTAGATGAATAGATAAACCAAGGTGCATCTTTTGGCACAATGAAATATTAGCCTTGAAAAGGCAAGTGACACATGCTACAACACGGAGGAACTTTTGAGAACATTATTCTGAGTGGAAGAAGCCAATCACAAAAGATCAAATGATGTGTGACTCCATGAATCCGAAGTGCACCTGGCACAGTCAAATTCATAGAGACAAAGTAGATTAGAGGCTGCCAGGGGCTGGGGGGAAGGAATGAGTTAGTATCTAATAGGGATATGGTTTCTGCTTAGAATATTTAACAAGCTCTGGATGTGTTGCTGATGGTCGCACATTTTATGTTATATATGTTTTATGACAAAAAAAAAAACAAAAACAAGGCCGGCCAGGGTGGCTCATGCCTGTAATCCCAGCACTTTGGGAGGCCGAGGTGAGTGGATCACGAGGTCAGGAGTTCAAGACCAGCCTGATGAACATGGTGAAACCCTGTCTCTATTAAAAATATAAAAATTAGCCAGGTGTGGTAGCAGGTGTCTATAATAAGATATTCAGGAGGCTGAGGCAAGAGAATTGCTTGAACCTGGGAAGCAGAGGTTGCAGTGAGCCGAGATCGCACCACTGCACTCCAGCCTGGGCAATAGAGTGAGACTCCATCTCAAAAAACAAAAAAAAAAAAGTGAAGAAATGGCCTATAAGCCTGCCATCTAGATAACCTCAGTGAACACAATTTATGTGAAATATGGTATGTATTTGTAAAATATATGTGTCATATAAAATACACATGGTTTAAAAAATTCAGGCCAGGTGCAGTGGCTGATGCCTTTAATCCCAGCACTTTGGGAGGCTAAGGTGGGCAGTTCACTTGAGCTCAGGAGTTCAAAGCCAGCCTGGGTAACATAGTGAGACCCCATGTCTACAAAAAGTTTTTAAATTAGCTGAACATTGTGATGTGTCCCTGTGGTCCCAGCTTCAATGTACACGGGAGCTACTCCGGAGGCTGAGGTGAGAGGATTGCTTGAACTCTCAAGGAGTTCAAGAGGATTGCTTGAAGGTGGAGGTTGCAGTAAACTGTGGTTGTACCACTGTACTCCAGCCTGGGTGACAGAGTGACACCCTCTCAAAAAAAAAATAGAAATTAAATGATGAAAGGCATAAAATTAGAAATACATCTACTTCCCAATCTACTGAATTTATTGTTTCTCCCCAAAATAAGTTTCTGGTTCTATCTTTAGAAAAATAATTTTGTGCTTGTCCTTAACTTAAATATCATAAAAAATATTCTGCCAGGCGTGGTGGCTCATGCCCGTAATCCCAGCATTTTGGGAGGCCAAGGCAGGTGGATCACCTGAGGTTAGGAGTTCGAGACTACCCTGGGCAACATGGTGAAACCCATCAGGGTGAAACCTGTCTCTACTAAAAATACAAAAATTAGCCGGGCATGGTGGTGGGCACCTGTAGTCCCAGCTACTGGGGAGGGGAGGGTAGGAGAATTGTTTGAACCCAGGAGGTGGAGGTTGCAGTGACCTGAGATCGTGCCACTGCACTCCAGCGGGGGTGACAGAGTGAGACTTCGTATGGGGGGTAAAAAAAAAAAAAAAAAGGCTGTGCTGTGCATAGAGACATTCCATTGCAGCTTCAGTGCACCCCTTAATCATCAGTGCTGTGGAATCCATTCTGCAGAAGGAACAGTTTTGGCAACGCTTCTGCTACTGTTGGACACTTGTTTTCCAGTCTTGTACATAATTATTTCAGTCTGTGCTGTTATTAACATACTTTGCCATAATATTCCAAGGATATGCAGCGGTCAAGTTCCTTGCAGTGAAATACCTGCATCTCAGAGCCTGTGCATTGACATGTCTCATGGGTGCTGTCAGGTCACTCTCCAACAAATGACAGGTTTGAGTGCCCGTTCCCCTGCTGCTCATCAGCGCCACTATCATCAAGTGCTTTCATTTGGTTTGTATTGTTTTTACCAACCTCAGATGTGATCAACACTCCCTTGCTTTCATTTGCTTTAGCTGCTATTCCTTTTTTTTGAGACAGAGTCTTGCTCTGTCACCAGGCTGGAGTACAGTGGCGCAATCTCAGCTCACTGCAACCTGTGCCTCCTGGGTTCAAGCGATTCTCCTGCCCCAGCCTCCAGAGTAGCTGCCACCACACCCAGCTAATTTTTGTATTTTTAGTAGAGATAGGGCTTCATCATGTTGGCCAGGATGGTGTCTCTCTCTTGATCTTCTGATCCTCCCACCTGCCTCAGCCTCCCATAGTGTTGGGATTATAGGCGTGAGCCACGGCACCCAACCCTTTTTTTTTTTTAAGACAGTCTTGCTTAGTCACCCAGGCTGGAGTGCAGTGGTGCAATCTCGGCTCACTACAGCAACCTCCACTTTCTGGGTTCGAGCAATTCTCTTGCCTCAGCCTCCCGAGTACCTGGGATTACAGGCATCTGCCACCATGCCCAGTTAATTTTTGTATTTTTAGCAGAGATGAGGTTTTGCCATGTTGGTCAGGCTGGTCTCAAATTCCTGGCCTCAAGTGATCCATCCGCCTCAGCCTCCCAAAGTGCTGGGATTATAGATGTGAGCCACTGTGCCTGGCTTAGCTGATTTTTTTTTTTTTTTTTTTTTGAGACAGTCTTGCTTTGTCACCCAGGCTGGAGTGCAGAAGCATGATCTCGGCTCACTGCAACTTCTACCTCCTGGGTTCAATCGATTCTGCAGCCCCAGCCTCCCAAGTAGCTGGGACTATAGGCTCACACCACTACACCTGGCTAATTTTTGTGTTTTTACTAGAGACAGGATTTCAACCATGTTGGCCAGGCTGGTCTCAAACTCCTGACCTCAGGTGATCCACCTGCCTTGGCTTCCCAAAGTGCTGAGATTTCAGGCGTGAGCCACCATGCCCGGCCCCTAGCTACTATTTCTCGAGTGCTCCTCTGGGCCAGACCATGAGGCATGGCCTTTGCCTATATTACCACATCTCAGCCTCACACCTCCTGAAGTTGGAGAGGTAGAATTGGCCCTTTTCACAGGTGAGCACACTGAGTCTCGGATGGACACTTTAGGACAAATTTGTCTGTCCAGAGCCTCCTGCCCTGGAGCTTCAATATGGTCTTAACTGCGATCTCTCCACAATTTTATAATATATTCTGTTCCAGAGAAAACAGCTGCACTAAGCTTGCCTCACCGTCTGTCACTGTGGGCCTCAGCCTTGCTGTGCCTAAAGGCTGCAGACAGTCTGGCAAGGACAGTGCGTCACGACGCAGCTCTCGCTGGCCACTTAAATCTTCCAGTGTCTGTCTATAAACAATCCTCTGGTGACCTCCTTTGTGCTATTTTTTTTCCTTCTTTGGGTAAATTCTCAGCAGGGGGATTTTGGAGTGAGAGTATAATCATTTTTGGAACTTTCAAGGGGGCTGGCTGGCTTGTCCTCTCTGCATGGCAAACCTGTACATCCAGATTGGCCTGGCAGCCTCCCTGTCTACACAGGGAGCCCCTCGTGAGCTTCAGGTTAGGGGCAAACCAAGAACTCTGCAATCTCTGAGTGCCTACCCTGCTTCCTCTTGCTGGAGCTGGGAGCCTGTGGTGTGTTCTGTGGTCCTTCCAGGCCTCCCCCTTAGCTTTCTCAGGGCTATGGGATTTGGGGTCCTTCCCCCTTGCCTGGCTCTGCAGTTGGGGTGTTTCCTAGATTGAGGTCAGTTTCTCCCCTGTTGAGGGCTGAGGGAGACTGCGCTTGATGAGGTTTTGTGTGTGTTGAGGGGTACTGGCTGCTTGTGTCATCCCTGAGTCCCCCTCCTTCCTTCAGTGTCGCCTCAGAGGTACCTACCCTCCGCACTAAGAGGGCTGAGGCCTTGGGGAGGGCCTCTCTACACCATCAGGGGAAGCCTCCACCTCATGGCCTGTCACTGGCTCTGTGGCCATGGGCAGCTCCCTTGGCTTCTCTGTGCCTCTGCGTTCCTTTGATATAGGACTCAGAGAGTTGGGTCTCCCACCCTGTCATCAGGTGGGGGCATAACACGAAAGGGGCTTTATAGCAGGGATGGCAGCACTTGGCGCCCTGGGTGGGGTTGTATGGGTGGGGAGCAGCCTCTGAGGGCTAAACCTTGGATCTTGTCAGCATCCCTGAGGACGGGGACCTTGCCTTCTGCCCCGTGGCCTGGGACCCCTTTGGCACTAGATCAGTAGATTTGCCCTCAAACCCTAAGTGCAGGGCCTGATCTTGCTTAAGCAAAAGGTCCACGGAAGTTATTGTTTTTCCTTTTTGGGTCATCTTCTACCCATGACTTCAGTCCGCTGGCCCCTTGGTCTACTGGCCCATCTGCCCTATCAGTCCCCATGGGACAGTAGAGGTTTGGCCCAGGAATCGAGTGGGAACCACAGCCAGCAGGGGTCTGTCCTTCTTGACAAGGTGGTTCCCAGATGGAAGCCCCAGCTTTGAAGAGCCCAAACAAGCTGACCCCAGAAACCCTGCAGGCCCAGGCCACTCTCCACATCCATGCTGCTGCTGTTTGGTAAAGGCTACTAGTGTGACAGGAAGGGACAGAGGTGTCCATTCCCCTTCTGGAGCTTGTTTCAGAATGCTGACCATATACACAAGCCACACAGTGACCTGGGGACAGATTCTATCCTCCTAGGGGAGGCCAGGGAGGGACCCCCTCTGAGTCAAGGCTGTGTGGAGACCCCTGAGCAGATCTGGGAGAGTGGTCCCTGCGCAGAATGAGCCCCCAGTGAGCCTAGGCCAAGGGCCTGTCTGGGGCCTGGCAGGGATTTCTTGATTGTTTTAATAAAAACGGAATATTGGTGAAATACAGCATATATACAGAAGCATGCAAAAACATAGTAGGAGTGCTTATAAAACCACAGGAAAAATGTGCTGGGATTACAGTCATGAGCCACCACGCCTGGCCCTTTTTTTGTTTTTAAGACAGTGTCTTACTCTTACCCAGGCTGGAGTACAGTGGCGCAATCACAGCTCACTGCAGCCTCAACCTCCTGGGCTCACCATCCTCCCACCTCAGCCTCCCACTTAGCTGGGACCACAGGCATGTGCTGTCACACCTCGCTAATTAAAAAAAAAAAATTTTGCCAGGCACAGTGGTGTGCCCCTGCAGTTCCAGCTACTTGGTAGCCTGAGGTTCGAGGATCGCTTGAGCCCTGGAGTTCTGGGCTGCAGTGCACTATGCCAATCAGGTGTTCGTACTAAGTTCAGCATCAATATGGTGACCTCCTGGGAGTGGGGGGCCACCAGGTTGCCTAAGGAGGGGCAAACTGGCCCAGGTCAGAAGCAGAGCAGGTCAAAACTCCTGTGCTGATCAGTGGTGGGATCACGCCTGTGAACAGCCACTGTGCTTCAGCCTGGATAACATATCGAGACCCTGTAATTAAAAAAATATTGCAAGGCTTAGGTGGGAGATGGATCACCTGAGGCCAGGAATTTGATACTAGCCTGGTCAACATGGTGAAGCCCTATCTCTACTAAAAATACAGAAAATTAGCCAGGTATGCTGGCGCAAACCTGTAATCCCAGCTACTGGGGAGACTGAGGCAGGAGAATTGCTTGAACCTGGGAGATGGAGGTTGCAGTGAGCTGAGATTGTGCCATTAGACTCCAGCCTGGGCAACAAGAGCAAAACTCCATCTCAAAACAAACAAAATTGTAGAGACAGGGTTTTGCTATGTTGCTTAGGCTGGCCTCAAACTCCTGGGCTCAGGTGATCCTCCCTCCTCAGCCTCCCAAAGTGTTGGGATTACAGGCATGAGACACGGTGCCTGGTTAAGTCTCAGTTTTCTATAGAATCTATTTCTTTGCAGGTTATGATTGATACATATAAAAAAATATAAATGTTAAAATTCATAGATTTTTAGTCATAAATCAAGGCATTTTGAGTAACTTACTTACAAAATACACATTCATTCATTCATTCATTCATTCATTCATTCATTCATTTGAGACAGAATCTCTGTCACCCAGTCTGGAGCGCAGTGACGATCTCGGCTCACTGCAGCCTCCGCCTCCTGAGTAAGCAATTCTCCCGCTTCAGCCTCCCGAGTAGCTGGGATAACAAGTGCCCACCACCATATCCGGCTAATTTTTGTATTTTTACAAAAATAGTACAAATAATTTCTATATGCCCTTCTCCTAGAGTCTGCACATTTAATATTCCTTTCTTTTCTTTTTTCAGAGTCTTGCTCTTGTTGCCTAGGCTGGAGTACAGTGGCACGATCTTGGCTCACTGCAGCCTCCACCTCCTGGGTTCAAGTGATTCTCCTGCCACAGCCTCCCGAGTAGTTGGTACTATAGGCACACACCACCAAACTTGGTTAATTTTTTTGTAGAGACAAAGTTCTCACTATGTTGCTCAGGCTGGTATCGAACTCCTGGGCTCAAGTGATCCTCCCGCCTCGGCCTCCCAAATTACTGGGATTACAGGCATGAGCCACTGCGCCCAGCCTCTGCTTATTTTGATGGAAAACATTCAGTTTAAACTTTACCAACACTCACTGGCTGACTACTGGTCCTGTTTTTCTCCCCTCCCCCTAGAGGGAGTCCTGTTAGAAGTACAGATTGCTGCCAGGCACGGTGGCTCATTCCTGTAATCCCAGCACTTTGGGAGGCTGAGGCAGGTGGATCATCTGAGGTCAGGAGTTTGAGACCAGCCTGCCCAACATGGTGAAACCCTGTCTCTACTAAAAATACAAAATTAGCTGGCCATGGTGGCACATGCCTGTAATCCCAGCTACTTGGGAGGCTGAGGCACGGGAATCGCTTGAACCCAGGAGGCAGAGGTTGCAATGAGCAGAGATCGTGCCATTGCACTCTAGCCTGGGCAATAGAGCAAAACGTCATCTCAAAAATAAAAAAAGTATTGCTTTCCAAAATAGGAGTGTCTCAGGCATGCAAAAATCATTCTCTTGTAATAGAGCAACAGGAATAACATATTTAGTATATTCTAAAAATGTTGTTATTGCTTATATTTGGGTTTGGAATCTATCATCTTATCCTTTCTGGTCTGTAATTTTAGGTTCCTTTTTTCCTTCAGCTGGTTTGCTAGTCTTGCCTGTGTTTCTGTTCCTTTAGTGGTTGTCCTAGGAATTGCAATGTACTTATTTAATGTTTCCACATCTAAAGTTAACTGATGTCTTTATTGTCTGTCCTCTCAGATTATTTAAACTCTGTTTACCTGCAGCCCCATCTGGAGTTTCCCTTAGTGTGGGTCTGCTGATGAAGAACTCTGTTTCTTTCTTTTTATTTTTTTTGAGTCAGAGTCTCCTCTGTCACCCAGGCTGGAGTGTAGTGGTGCGATCTCGGCTCACTGCAACCTCTGCCTCTTGGGTTCAAGCAATTCTCCTGCCTCAGCCTCCCAAGTAGCTGGGATTACAGGTGCCCACTACCAAGCCCAGCTAATTTTTGTATTTTTAGTAGAGATGAGGTTACATCATATTGGCCAGGCTGGTCTCTTTGGCCAGGCTGGTCTTGAACTCCAGACCTCATAATCCACTTGCTTCGGCTTCCCAAAGTGTTGGGATTACAGGTGTGAGCCATCATGCCTGGCAAAAACTCTGTTTATTTCTCTTTCTTTCTTTCTTTTTCTTTTCTTTTCTTTCTTTTTTTTTTTTTTTGAGACAAGGTTTCATTCTGTTGCCCAAGCAGGAGTGGCGTGACCTCGGCTCACCATAACCTCCGCCTCCCAGGCTCAAGTGATTCTCCTGCCTCAGACTGCTGAGTAGCTGGGATTATAAATGGGTGCCTCTACTGCACAGCTAATTTTTGCGTTTTTAGTAGAGACAAGATTTCACCATGTTGGTCAGGCTAGTCTAGAACTCTTGACCTCAAATGGTCCACCCACCTTTGCCCCCGAAAATGCTGGGATTACAGGTGTGAGCCACTGTGCCCAGCTGGAAGAACTCTGTTTTTGCCTGAAAATATCTTAATTTCCCCCTGAATACTATATGCTTAAATACTACATACTCTCTGCAGGTTGCCATTAATCACCTTCAGCACATGAAGCTGTCATCCTGCTGGTTTCTGGCTTCTGTTGTTTGTTACTGTTGTAATGTCAGTCTCCTTTGAAGATGATATCTACCCCTGCCCTGTCTTTCACTGCTCTTAAGATTTTCTTTGGTTTTCTGCAGTTTATTATATTATGTCTAGGGCTGCATTGATTGACTTCTCTTTTTTTTTTTTTGAGATAGGATCTGGGTCTGCCACTCAGGCTGGGAGTGCAGTGGTGCAATCTCAGCTCACTGCAACCTCTGCATCCCAGACGCAAGCCTGGGTCACTCATGTGATCCTCCCACCTCAGGCCCCTCAGTAGCTGGGACTACAGGCATGTGCTACTATGCCAGGATAATTTTTAATTTTTTTGCAGATTTGGGGTCTCACTATGCTGCCCAGGCTGGCCAACCTTTTTTTTTGAGACAGAGTCTTGCTCTGTCACCTAGGCTGGAGTGCAGTGGCTTGATCTTGGCTCATTGCAAACTCTGCCTACTGAGTTCAAGCGATTCTCCTGCCTCAGCCTCTGAGTAGCTGGGATTACAGGTGTGCACCACTATGCCTGGCTAATTTTTTTGTATTTTTAGTGGAGATGGTGTTTTACCATGTTGACCAAGCTGGTCTTGAACTCCTGACCTCAAGTGATCCACCTGCCTGAGCCTCCCAAAGTGCTGGGATTACAGGTGTGAGCCATTGCACCCAGCCCCATTCGTTTTTACATTCTGATGATTATGCTTTTCTCACTTTGCTGGTTTGATGACCTCAACAGTTTTGAGGAGTACCAGTCAGGGATTTTTTGTTTAGGGATTGGTCAGGTGTTTTCTTGATGATTAGACTGAGGTTGTGTATTATAGGAGAAAGATGACAGAGGTAAAATGCCATTTTCATCACTTCAGATCAAGGGCCCATGCTTTCAAGATGACATCACCTGGCTGAGGTAGCATGTCAGGTCTCCATGGTGACAGGCGCTTCCCCATCCCCACCATATGTACTCTTTGGAACACTGTGCAGCCCACAAGGGAGGTGAGGCTCCATCTCCTGAGGGCAGTGTCTATGTAAATTACTTGGAATTCTGCATGGAGCGTTTCTAGTCACCCCCATTTTTTGTTTGTTTTTGAGATGGAGTCTTTCTCTGCTGCCCAGGCTGGAGTGCAGTGGCATGATCTCGGCTCACTGCAACCTCTGCCTCCTGGGTTCAAGCGATTCTCCTGCCTCAGCCTCCTGAGTAGCTGGGATTACAGGCATGCGCTACCATGCCTGGATAATTTTTGTAGAGACAGGGTTTCAGCATGTTGGTCAGGCTGGCCTCAAACTCCTAACTTCGTGATCCGCCCACCTCGGCCTTCCAAAATGCTGGGATTACAGGCATGAGCCACAGCGCCTGGCCTAGTCACCCCCATTTGTCTATGCAGCCATTTATTTATGTCAGTGTGGACTCGTGGATATTTATATTTCGGATTCTAGTCCAATTCTACTTTATTTTGCTGCTCACATTCTTTTGGCTTTGGCTGTTGTGGCTTTTTCAGTTGGCTCTTGTGTCCCTTTCACATAACCACATCTTTGATTGTTGTTTTTGATTCCTTCCTTTCTGGCGGGCGCTTTGGTATTCTCCAGGCATGTGCTGTGCATTTTCTGCCCCATCTCTAGAATCAGCCATTTCTCCAAGGACCCCTGATTTTTTAAAATTGGAGAATAGCATTAGAAACCTAACACTAGGAGCCAAGTGTGTTCACTGCCTTCTGAGCTGACAGGACAAGGAAATGCATGTATGTAGTGACCTGTGTATATATACATCATGATCAGCAGTTTTTCTTTTTTTGAAACAGACTCTCACTGTGTCATGCAGGCTGGAGTGCAGTGGTGCAATCTTGGTTTCATTTCAACCTTGACCTCCTGGGTTCAGGTCATCCTCCTACCTCAGCCTCCAGAGTACCTGGGACCACAAGCATGCATCACCATGCCTGGCTAATTTTTAAATTTTTTGGTAGATATGGGGTCTCACTTGCCCAGGCTGGTCTCAGACTGCTGAGCTTGGTATCCTTCTTTGGCCTCCTAAAGTGCTGAGATTATAGGCGTGGGTCACTGTGCCCCGCCACTATTGGTATTTCTGTATGAAACCATCCATACATATGAAGCTAAACATGACTTCATCCTGATACTGCCGGCTCTAATTCATTTATTCTAGCCTCCTCCCCTTGCTTATCTTAGCTTCTCCCTTTGCTTCCTCTGTTTCCTCCCACTCCAAAAGAGAGAAACCTGGCTTCCACCATCTGCCATCTATATGCAGCATTTTGTTATTCTCAGCAACTGTCATTACTAGAAACTGTTAACTTCCGTTTTTTAAAAAGAATGATAGATGAGAATGCAAACTGCTCTGTAATTGAATATTTCCCTGGGCAGACAACATATACCAGACATCATTCCTTGTTTGTACACACGTCTACCTTGTCTTTTTTTTTTTTTCTTTGAGATGGAGTCTCACTCTGTCTCCCAGGCTGGAGTGCAGTAGCGCAATCTCAGCTCACTGCAACCTCCACCTTCTGGGTTCCAAGTGATTCTCCTGCCTCAGCCTCCCAAGTAGTTGGGATTACAGGCGTACATCACCATGCCTGGCTAATTTTTTTTTGTACTTTTAGTAGAGATGGGATTTCACCATGTTGGCCAGGCTGGTCTCGAACTCCGGACCTCCAGTGATCCACCCACCTCAGCCTCCCAAAGTACTGGGATTGTGGGCGTGAGCCACTGTGCCCAGCTTACCATTGCACAGTATTCCGTGGTTTGAATGCTCTCTAGCTTATTCAATTCTTGCCTCTTGATGAACATCAGGTTATTTCCAGTCTTCTGCTACAACAGTGCAGTAGGGATTATACTTTTTTGAATATATGGGAGGATTTCAGGAAAGTGAAGTGCTTGATCGAAGGGTATAGATGTTTAAAAATCTGAGAGCTGTGTGTGGTGGCTTATGGCTATAATCCCAGCGACCAGCGGAGCGGACACAGGAGGGTCACTCGAGGCTAGGAGTTCAAGACCAGCCTGGGCAAGAAGCAAGATCTCATTTCTACCAAAAATTGTAAAATTTGCCAGGTATGGTGGTGCGCACTTGTAGTCCTAGCTACTCAAGAGGCTGCGGCAGGAGGGTCGCTTGAGTCCAGGAGGTTGGGGCTGCAGTGAGTCATAATGGCACCACTGCACTCCAGCCTGGGAGACAGAGAACCTGACACCTCTCACCCTCCCAAAAAATGAAAACCATCTGACATGCAGACAGGCATAATGAGCACCTGTATCTATACCTTCCAAATGTTACTGACAGGTAAAGCTCCACCTGCCCTTCCTCAGCCCCTCTCACTCACTGAATTAACCTCTATTGATTCAGGCTTTCACAGCCTTCTGGCTGATGTCCACAAACTCTTTACCAGTGTTTGGTACTAGTCCACGATAACATTCTGATGTACACTTTCTCTCCTCAGCCAGCCTGGCCCGTGAGCCGTTTAGAGGATAGGAGGCAGTATTGTGCATATTGATATGTTGCTGCACTTGGCTTCACTGTTGAGGATTTATCTAGGTTGATAATATAGTTCTAGCTTATTTCATAGTTGAGTATCATCCGAATGTGTCTGAATGTAGTCACCCATTTTCCTGTTGGTGGTTTCATTTTTCTCCAGAAACTCTCCTGTGGCTCTTCCCCATGTGTGAGGTTTTCTAGGCCTATCTAGGAGTGGACCTGCAGGGTAGGTGGGTGCTGAGAGCACCTCTAGACTCACTGCTGGACTCTGGTCACTCCCTAGAGTGCATCCTTGCAAGCTGCTCCATCCTTGGCATCAGAAGACCCATGTCTTGGCATGTTACCTTGTGATTTCAATTTGCCAGTGGAGTGCAGCGTCTTTTCACATGTATGAGCTATTCATTTTCTCCTGTTTACACCATTTAACCATTTTGTCTTTTGGGGTTGTGGTTGCATTTTCCGAATATTTCAATTTGCAATTTATTGGATGTAAGTGACACAGCTTTATTTTTCTCAAGATGACCACCCACATAACAATCCAACTTTTATCTACTAAGCTTCGCCACCACCCTTCTCAAATGATGGATCTGATTACTGTAGCTTTAAGGTTTGGTGTGCTTCCTTGGTTATCTGCCTGATGTTAGGATCAGCCCAAGGCCACCAATGGCATTCTCATATATCGGTATGAATTATGTATCACTCCCATTCAGCCGTCAATTATCCCCGAATCATTAGACATTCCTATCTAGGAACAGCATGTTTCCACTGATCCAGTATGACCCCTGGTTGCTTTTTGTTCATTCCAATTTCCTTCTTATGCCTGATTGCACTGACTGGCACCTCTAGAACCGTGTTAAGTAGTGGGCAATAGTGGACTTGGAGTGCAGCTCTCAAGTGTTAACACTTTTGGTTTCTCCTTGTCATAATAAGCGATACATAGGAATAATTTTAGAAAATGGATGTTAAATTTTATCAAATGTTTTTTCTCCATCAGAATTGATAGTTTTTAAAATTAGATTTATAAAATCATCCAGATATCCTTGTATCCTGGTATTTTAAGAAGTGATAAAAGAAGCATCTTAGGGAGTTTGCAAAACCAAAAAGCCCAACCCCAAACCCATCACTGCCATAAGCACTAAATAAGCAGCAAATGAATTCTAACAGCTTCAGTTCCAGTTCACCTCTCTGTTCTATACCTATCAACAACAGGGATGTAGAAATTCACATTTTGAATCTAAACAGCATAAACAGCATCTCTCCATTGCTAGTCTCCAAATCTTTCCAGGCTGCTAACAATGGAGAGCGTGGAGCCTTGGCTTTCTTCACCACACCAAGTGAGGCCTTGTGTGTGTTTCTTAAGACTCCACTGGTGACACACAACTTAGCTTCCCCATCGTTAAGGGGCAGGCAGCCAGGGTGGGCTTCACATGAGTGGACCTTCTACCAGCCAGCTTGTCTACTGTGAAGTCAAGTCCAAGAGGTTCCTGTCCTGTCTAGTCACACGACCGCCCTGACCAGCCTGAGCCTCCCTGCCTCCCTGTAGAGGAGCTGCCTGGGTGCGGGGTGGAGGCCCTCAGTGCCTGTCAGTCCCCCCCTCCACAGGAGAACAGTCACCACGACACGGAGAATTTATCATAGAATAGATTTATTTACCTGAAACCATGTCTGTGCGACGCTCATTGTTACCAGCACACAAACAAACTGATCTCTATTTACAGTCTAAAGTCAAACATGCGTTGTGATAAATTGACATTTAGCATTTTATTAAGATAAATGCATCACAATATTTGTATTGCACCAACATCTGTCTACGGCTTCTGATTTCATTAAATAAGTCACATTTAATACAGTGCGAAAGAGCTGTCTGCACACTCAGAAAATAACTGAAAATGAACTGGAGGCCTACATTTTAACCAACACCTGTAGTGTTTTTAATGAATTTATAAATAAGCAAACTGTACAGGGCCAATCAAAAAGTAGCATGTTCCAATGTCACTGGAGAGGAATCTGGCTATGTAAAACTGAAGGCATGCATTACAATTGAATACTGTACATTTATATAAGCTATGACATTTTGCAGAGAAATGTGGCGACTTGGCTGACGGCTTCTAAGTTCCTGGATAAGGTTTCAGAGCCTCATTCTTCTTGCAGCAAAGAAACCAAACTTCTCTGGACAGCCTTTCTGATTAAGCTAAATTGTACATCTGTAATTATTATTTTGATTTAAAAGCTAACAACCCCACTGGTAATACACATTTCCTCCACATAACACACAGTGAGTTGGGCACTTTTTTTTTTTTTTACTTTTCTTTTTCCCCAACATCAATCATGCAGAGGGTTGGTAGATGTGTTGCTAAAAACGCACATGCACGCAACCGAACACCCTTACATTTCTGCAAAATGGTTTAGGAAGCGGTTACTCCAGTATTGCTGAAAAGGAAAGAGAGAGGAAATCAGCTTCATGAAATAGAGAGGAAATGTTAGAATAGCTATTTAAATAGATGAAGATCAACAGCGACAGATGAAAAGGAACATTCAGCTTGATCTTTTCAAGGTTTCAAGACCAGCATTTCTGATTTACTGTCCCTGAGGCGCCGCCCACACAGGGTAGCATCTAGACGCACTGGCTCAGTGACACAGACTCCTTGTGTTGTCTGGCTACAGAATAAAGGTTCTGGATGAAAACCCCACAAGGCAGACACAATTACTGCAGGTGTGAAAGCAGCGAGACAGGCAAGAGCACAAGGTCTTGATTAGTGGTGAGAGGGTGAGGTTGATGGAGAAGTGAGCAGCCCTGCAGCAGCACAGCCTTCCCACTCCTGCCCTGTGGGCACCTTGGCCTCTAGCCGCTGGACTGCCCTGCCCTGCCCTGCCCTGGAGGGGAAACTGCGGTCCTGGGGCAGCTCCTTCCTTTCACTGTCAGTAAAGGAGGCTGAAGCCTACTCTTCTCGCTAACTGCAGGGGCTGTTTGGACAATTCGGTGGTTACAGTCACAGGGCAACTGCTGCCTCCTGCTCACAGGTACTACAGATGTGGTATGCTCTGGCCCTGGGCAGTGGCTAGGTGCCTGGTAGACACTAAGCTAATGCTTGTGGTCTCGGGTTTTCTGAGGTCTGCCTGTCTCACTCAGGACTGAGGCTCTAGCCCGAGGGGATGAGGGAGCAGCCGTCGTGAGGGAGGTTGGGCCGAGATGCCCTGCTCGCCTGGAGCACACCGAGCTCAAGGGACAGCTTCTTCCAGAAGGGATCATCTGCATTTTGCAGTGAGCTGCTACAGTGGTGTCCCAGTTAGGGTATGTGTGAGGTTGTTGGTCTTCTGGACAAAGCTCAAAGAGGCCAAGGAAGGAATAGGGCGGCAACAAGTGATACTGATGGCTGGGCCTTCAATCACCTGCCCATCAAGAAAGAATGTGGAGTTGAGTTTCAGACAAGAGCTGCCTGACAGCAGGCACACCAGGGGTGGGGGGTGGGGTGCTGGGCAGCCACTGCCTCACTGCTGGGTAGGGGCCTGAGGCCAGGGATGCACCAAGACCATGGTGCTGGACCTGATCTTTACAGGTTGACTTAGGAGGAGGAGATGCTGGAATGTTTTCACCTGGCAAAGCTTTCAGTGGAATGGACTGCTGCTCAAAGCAGCAGTCGGCCTAACCTGCTTCCAGCTGTCTGGGACAAGGAAGGTGGGTCCCTCTATGGCCTCCTCTGTGGGCTGGAGGGGTTGGAAGCTAAGAAACCATGAGGCTGGCCAGGGGCCATGCGTGTGCCTCCCTCGGCAGGCCACACTACTCAAAGTTTTTGGTAAAAGCCACGAGGTCAAGGAACTGCATCACGAAAAGCTGACTGTGAGTTCTGTTTGCACTCAACAGTAGTAGTGCCGCGCTCAGTTTGCAGCCCAGAGACGCACTCCTTGCATTTGCTCCATTCAAACCATTTCTGGTTATACCTCATGATGCTCAAAATCGCAAAATCTACCCCCTGCCCCAAATATTCCCTGCTGGGCAAAGCAGCCTCCCTTCCCAAGAGCCACAGCTGCCTGCCAGCAACCCTGGAGGCCTCACAGTGAGCCTGATTTTTTTTGAGTCAGAAAGGGCCTTACTGTCACCCAGGCTGGCCTCAAATACCTGGGCTCAAGCAATCCTTCTGCTTTGGCCTTCAAAGGGCTGGGACTACAGGCATGAGGCATGAGCCACCGTACCCAGCCACGGACTGTGCTTTTAGTTGGTCTCCAGGTTCCATCTCCATGCCGTGGACCTCTGAACTCAGCACCTTGTCCTGCTTGATGTCTCCTAACCCTCCCCTAATCATCTGCATTACGTCTACTGGCCATCCCAGTAACCAGAGCCTAAGTACATTTTCGAGAATCTAGTTGAGGCCTCACAGCCTGGCTAAGGAGTAAGCTGGTTTTTGGGCTGTCCAGAGCCATGTCCTACTAACTGTGCTTTAACATGCCCTGCAGAGATAAGTCTTAGCCACAAAGGACAAGACCCAGCAAGGGGGGGAGGGGTGGCCTATTTAAGATAAACCTATCGATACCCCGAGTTCACTGGTTTTAGCTTTTTAATGAACAAGTAGCAGTGTTGTGGGATGATTCCTGGCAGCTGTGAACCCTCATTTTAGCACTAGAGGCTGCACAGCTCCTTCAGCCTTTTGGTCTGGCTGAAAAACGCCTCTCTCCACTCTGGCTTTTGTCTGGCTTGGGCCCTTCTGGTCATCTTGTGGAGCCACTGTCTAGGCAGTCTACGGAAGCCACACCACCAGCCAGCTTATGCCGTGCTCGAGTCACAAAGCAGGTGCCACAGGCAACCCTGCTGCTCACAGGGCATCAGGAAGCACAGCAGCATCTGACATGGGGGCAGTTTATTCGTTAGTGACAGTTATCTCCCTTGGTGGCAGTCACTTTTAGGCTAAAGGATCCAAATCCCAGGGAAGAAAATACTCACATTAGTTGATGGATGTTGGAAGGCATTGGAGGAAAACACCACAGTTAGGACTGTTAATGACTTACACACTGTTGGTGAGACTCATCTTGAACATGCGCAAACATTGATCGTAGTAACGGTGGTGGTTAGTGCCACATTCAAATAAAAATAGTTCTATACAATATGTTCATTTGGTCATGTGCTATTTACAGATTTTACAAAACACACACATACACACACACACTTGCCCTTAAGTTCTCTACACCAGGCCAGCAGAAACTTGCATAAAATGTACATCACAGATAACAATTAGTGCCTGTACATTAAGAATACAATTCCTCTGACTACCTACGCAGCAGAGCAGGAGCCTTCTTCCCCTCAAGCAGAGTACAACTAAAGTTCTGAGCTAAGAACTGGAGAGAAAGTTGGACATGTCTGTTAGTCCCAGGTAGGCCACTTAAGAGTTAAAAACAAGACAGTTGTTATTTTTCTCTGTCCATTTAAAATGTTTTATTTTTCTTTTTAAACTAGATCATGACGTGCCACTGAAATAGGCAATGTTGGCAAAACAATGTCTGTTACAATAAAATACATTAGACATTTAAATAAATAACCTTAAAACCTATGTGAAGGGACATAAACCCGGTCGATTGACTCTGGAACGATGTTTTCTGCACAAGCGAGTACAGGCATACCTCTCGTTAAAACTGATGTAAACAGAAGGAACCAACGCAATCCTACAGAAGAAGCCAAGCGGGGCAGAGGTGAGGTGGGGAGGGGTGGGGAGGGGTGAATGGAGGCCGTGAGTGAGGGGAAGTAGCAAACCAAAACAATACTGACTGAGGTAGCAAGACTCTGCTCAGTGCAGAAAAATTGGCTTCTGAATAAAAATTAGACTGTGATATCAAATTAAATCCAGATCATCATGCAAAACATACAATACATGCTATTTAGTTTTAGAAAAAACCACACACATTCATTTCATTTCCTAAAATCTGCTGCCAATTAATTTGCTGACAATGTCTGCTGGCTCAACGATTTTTTTTTATACAAGGATGAGTATTAAACAGAACACTGTACATGCTTTTTCATCTACAAAAAAATATTTGCATAAAATAGTGTTAGTTCTCTGTACATGTCAATGGACACTTTAATTATGTGTATAAAAAAGGAAAATCTTGCCCCACTGGAGTCAGAAAAAGCAAAACAAAAATCTAGAGTATGAAACCTCCATCACCAGCCAGTATGTTCATGTGAAAATTCAGCAGAAATAGACAGTTGCTTTAAACAATAAAAAATTAATTGATTAAGTTAAACATCTTCTTTATGGAAAACAGTCAAGACCAGAACATATCACTAAAGTTAGTGTCTGTGCTATAGACCCAGATCACCAGGGGCATTATGAGCAGCACAAACGGCCAGGAAATCCCATCGGTGCATGCCGAGAACGAGCAGGATTTGGTGGCAGGCTGCACACACTCTTTACCAGGTTCCAGGTAGTTGCGGGCCACAAACTTGAGCGTCTCATCCATTAGAATCACAGGCAAGGAGATTTTCAGCACCATCAGCCACTGGGTCACATTCAGCGGTGTGATCTGGAAGATGAGCTGATGCACAAAGAAGGCACGTCATGCCTCCAGCCTCCCCAGGAAGGAGGTGGCTGGTCCCCAACCCAAGCCCCCAGTCACTTACTGGCAAGGGTTCGACATAGAGGATCAGGAAGTGAAGTGACATGGACAGGCAGATGGAGCCTACGAGCCAGATGTTCTCCCAGGGGGGCATCCTCAGCAAGGACTGGTTTTCGGACAAGCTGCAGACCAAGGAGAGGTCGGGGAACACACCCCCAAGGCAAGCATGTGTCACAGTGGCAGTAAGACACTGTTGGACTACACTTCAGTAAAGCAGCTGTTAACCTGGCACCGTCTGCTGACCTAACTCACTCCACCAACTTTCTATGGTGGAAAAGTTGAAGAAGAGAATGTCCCAATGTAGGACAAACTGAGTTTGACATCTACGTTTTGGCACAGCAGACCCCATCTCAGTGGGTTCAAAGCTGCTCCCAATTGCCCTGAACACCTGGGCTACTTACAAATTTCCATTTTTGTCACAGGCTTAATTGGATAGTACCATTTGTCTGTGTGAAGGGGTGAGGTTCCTTCCCTATGGGTGCTGGCATACAGGGCTACCAAAGTTCCTATTTTTGGACCCCACGGTTTCTTTTAAGGAAGAGCTCCTAAGAAACACAGGGCTAAGCACTCCCACTACTTCCTGGAGGTGACGACAGCTTATGCTTTTAATACTGGTGTTGCCTGTTCTTTTTTTTTGGAAGGGAAGAACTGTCCTGTGATCCTCAATCAACCGTGACTACACACAATTTCCTGGTGCCCTGGCCGTCGGCACGCTCGCCCCAGCCTGCTGTGAAGGTGCACTAACCTGTTGAGGGCGTTACACATTTCTATGGTTACTAGAACAGAGAGCGCCATTGTCATCGGGTATGGGGATTCAAAGATTGCACAATCCACGCCTTCAAAATCCGGGTTATCCTCTTTACACTGTAGGAAATGACTCTGCAACAAAAATCCAATCAAACTCCTATCAGCCCAGTATATTTTTCAAGTCCAGGCACCAACTCCATACCAAGACCAGCACAGACCAACCCAAGTGAAGAGCCAGCCAAGGGGTTGACCCCCATTTCCCAGAGAAGCCCTGGTCCCTCAGAATCATCTTAGATGTAACTGCTTATCATTTGAGCCTTAAGATGATTTGATAGACACCCAAACCACAGAAAGGTCAAGGCCTCACAACACTTCTCATGTAAGGAACAAAAAGAAAGGTGGCTGAGTACCAGCTGGTAGAAGGACACTCTCGGACCGCCATCAGCAGCAATGAACCACCATGCGGCAGCACCCACGGTAGCAGCGCCGACGTAACCTGGGAACAAACACGATGCTGAGGCACTTGCCTCTGCCACTGCAGGGCTGACTGCCACCGAGGCCACGCAGGCCAAT
Organism: Cheracebus regulus; assembly: GCA_963574635.1. Lineage (NCBI taxonomy): Eukaryota > Metazoa > Chordata > Mammalia > Primates > Pitheciidae > Cheracebus > Cheracebus regulus. Next base: position 46,297 of record CAUYQU010004205.1, read on the forward strand.
CCACACAATGACAAAGATCAAAGACATGGGATGGTAACAATAACCAGAGTCTGTGGTGCTACCACCAACTGCTCATGCCTGGTAGCCAGAGCAACTAGAGCCTGGTTTCTGAAGGACAGGGATATTTCTGGTACAGAAGAACTGGGTAAATTTTCCTCCAGAATGTGTGAGAAAAAGCAACCGCTGAATCCTGTGCCAACTTTTACTCTGGCTGTGCCTTCTCCCCTGAGGGAGCAGTACTTCAAGGCTTCAAGTGTGTAACCTCCAATGTAAGGTTGACAATGTATGCCTTGACTTTTGGGCAAACTAATGCTGCCTAGTTGTACACGGATTTATTTGCTCCACTAAAGGCCCCGCAGCAGCTTTCTCAGGAAATGCCGTCAGGAGCTAGGGTGGAACACTGAGCAGCATGGCCCTGGCCTCAGCAGCTGCTGGGATTCCCCCCAACATTAGCTTTCAGTTCAGGAAGTTTACTGCAAAGAAGCAGCTAGGTGCAGCAGAGAATACACAGAATTCAGATGAGGTGAATATCCCCATGTGGTAGCATCAAAAATGACAAGTGCATATACCCACTAACTCAATAATTACAATGGAGCACGAAGACCCCTGGCTGCAAGGATAAGGCACTACCCCTGTCTGGATATGGAAGGATCTGACAAGCAGGAAGAGGTTGAGACAAGGGTCAGCATGCGGTGTGCACAGCATGCCGGCATCTCTCCGGAAGGGCACAGGGTACATGAGCTCCTCGACACAAGAGGAAGTGACTGGCCCAAAACCTTTCCACTTTATGCCAATGTGTGCTTTTTGAATTTTAAGTTGTGTGAATATATTATGAAAACACAAGCCTTCCTATGGGATCCCAGGGAAGTGATTCTGCCTCACTTTCCCAATCTTGAATTTGACTGGATTGGAACTGGCACACGGGGGAGGAAGATGATGGCTACAGAGATGATTTATGTACAACAGGGCCTAGCCACTGCACAACCCTTCTCTTACTTATGGAAACAGGGACTAAGTTTTATGTCTTGGTGACAATTATCTATTCAAATACCGTCTATGAACTCTTAGAAAGCAGAACCCAGCCTGAGTCATCCTTATCCCTTTGCACATGGGGCTAAATTTGAAAACCCTGATGTTTAATTACTCATTCACAAAAGCCCAAGTAAGGGCAGGATGCTAAAACTGGAACTAACAGTGAAAGGACTTTAGTAAATTGGGTGTATAGTTCATCAAACTATAAGAGGGCATCCTCCGTTTTTTGCTACCCTATATGGGGACAGATGAAAAAATATGATTTTAAGGGATGAATTTACAAAATTTCAGCTCACAAACATTTTGTTTAAAAATCAGCAATACAAACAAACTGTACTCACAGCCAATAGCCAAGTAACGGAAAAAAAGCCACCCGCTGATCAATGGTTCCTTTGGGTTCCGGGGAGGTTTATTCATGATGTCCAGGTCAGGAGGGTTGAACCCCAGTGCAGTGGCAGGCAGGCCATCTGTCACCAGATTGACCCAGAGCAGCTGGACAGGAATCAAAGCCTCAGGAAATCCAAGGGCTGCTGTCAGGAAAATACTGTTTCCAATCAAGGAAAGAAGACACAGAGAGCCCAAATGATTTCTAGCTACTATTTAAAGAGCATCATCACCCCCTCCTTCTCCATAAAAATAAACGACAACAATGATTAACTTTGGGCAATGAGTAAAAACACTTATACCCAATTTTGAACTAAGGTCGCTTTTTCCTAGTTTATTACTTAAATTCAGCTGACTGGGGCCGGGTGCGATGGCTCATGCCTATAATCTCAGCACTTTGGGAGGCCAAGGTGGGTGGACTGCCTGAGCTCAGGAGTTCGAGGCCAGCCAGGACAACATGGTGAAACCTCATTTCTACTAAAACACAAAAAAATAGCCAGGCATGATGGTGCATGCCTGTAATCCCAGCTACTTGGGAGGCTTGAACCCAGGAGGTGGAGGTTGCAGGGAGCTGAGATTGTGCCACTGCCTGCAGCCTGGGTGACAGCGACACTGTCTCAAAAAACAATAATAATAATAAAAATAAATAAGCTAACTGAGATAAAGCCAACTTTTGGAGGGCAAGAATTTCACGTAACTCCTTGGTTAATTTAGGCTAGTTTCACGTTAAAGAGGATTATTTGAGCACACTGGGGCAACTGCAGACAGCCCTCCCGAGGGACGAAGCAGCATGGCTCCCACAAGGCATTTCTGTCTTGCCCACTCCCCGCTTCCAACTCAGGCACAAAGACCAAAGCTGCTGCAATCTGGAGCACAAAGTAGGAGAACTGAGCTCCATGACCTATTAGGTAAAAGCATACAGGAAGTGATGCTGTCACAGAGACCTACCAGACAACTTCCCCCACGTTGGACGAGATGAGGTAGCGGATGAACTGCTTCATGTTGTTGTAGATTGCCCGCCCCTCCTCGACAGCAGCCACGATAGTGGAGAAGTTGTCATCTGCCAGGACCATCTCAGAGGCGGTTTTAGCCACTGCAGTGCCAGAGCCCATGGCAATGCCAATCTCGGCTTTCTTCAGAGCAGGAGCATCATTCACGCCATCGCCAGTCTGAAAGGGAAAGCAATGGCTGGGTCAGCCAACTGGCATGCCATGTTCACAACCCTGAGCAAAGGCTCACTGAATGGAAAGCAGGAGGAAAACTAACAGAGCTGTTGGTCTCTTGGCAAAGAATCATAAAACTGCTTCATAAGTTGGTGTCACAAAACACATTATACCTAGGAAATGTAAAATTACCAAATGAGCCTACCAAAGTGGACAAAGGGGACTTCAAAATTATCTGTGTATCTTGCTAAAAATAAAAACACGACCTATGTGGCAGTCAAGACGAAGTACTTGTATCCACATGGATGAATTTCAAGTAGAAAGGTGCAGATTCCAAAAATATGTACATTTTATTTTTTGAGATGGAGTCTGACTGTCACCCAGGCTGGAGTGCAGTCTCGGCTCATTGCAGCCTCCACCCCCTGGGTTCAAACAATTCTCCTACCTCAGCCTCCTGGGTAGCTGGGACTACAGGTTCGTGCCACCGCACCTGGCTAATTTTTTTTTTTTTTGTATTTTTAGTAGAGATGGAGTTTCACCACATTAGGATGGTTCGATCTCCTGACCTCATGATCTATCCACCTCTGCCTCCCAAAGTGCTGGGATTACAGGTGTCAACCGCTGTACCCAGCTGTAAGATTTTTTTTTAAAGACAAGAAAGTACATTTAACATAATATATCTGGGTGAAAATCAGGTGAGGGAAGAATACTGGAAATGCTTCATCAACAGCCAGCTCTTAAAGAGCATCCAACTTAAAGCAGGGTGATCCACACACAAGGTGACAGACCACTGACTGATTATATCCTCAATTTTCAGAAAACTTAAGATAAAAACAAGTCTTCTTTAACAAAGAGACTAGATCACCAGATTGCTCCTCTGGGACTGATTTAAAAGGCCCTTCTGGGTCTTTTTTTTTTTTTTTAAGATGGGGTTTCACCATGTTGATCAGTTGATTACATCAATTTACCCCCATGGACACACATTTAAAAATCCTCATAGAAATCCCCAAGAACGTTAGCATCTAACCTAGATACCTAGCCTTCTTCTGGGTCTTAAGCTACTCTGGGATCTTCCATGTATGCAAATAGCATACAACATGCCAACTACTGATGATTAGAATTTTAGAGAAAAGACCCAAATCATGACAGAAATTTCAAATTAGAAAGCTATAACAAAAAATTCAGTGGTCAAAATTAGGATGTACTATATGCTCGTGTAGCCCGAGTCACCTGTACATGTTCAAACATGCTCACCATAGCTGTAATCTCATCAAAAGACTGAAGAAATTCTACGATTTTAGACTTGTGAGAGGGTTCAACTCGAGCAAAACAGCGGGCGTTCAGGCAGGCATCTCGCTGGGCTGAGGGGTTGAGTTCATCAAACTCCCGGCCTGTGAAAGCTTTTGATGACACATCCTCATCCTGCCCGAAGATGCCGATGCGGCGACAGATGGCCACGGCAGTGCCCTTGTTGTCTCCAGTGATCATGATGACCCGGATGCCTGCTTGTCGGCACAGCTTTACAGAGGACGCCACCTCGATTCTCGGAGGATCCAGCATGCCCACGCAGCCAACAAAGGTCAGATTGGTCTAAAGTAAGAGCATGACTTTAAATAAAAGTGGCAAATTCTGGGTTTTGTCCCCTAGTTTGAAAAATGCCCAGTTAAACACTGAGACAGGTTTCCACATTTTCTTTCTTTTTGAGATGGAGTTTCACTTTTATTGCCCAGGCTGGAGTGCAATGGCACGATTTTGGCTCACCGCAACCTCTGCCTCCTGGGTTCAAGCGATTCTCCGGCCTCAGCCTCCAGAGCAGCTGGGATTACAGGCATGTTCCACCACACCTGGCCAACTTTATATTTTTAGTGGAGACGGGGTTTCTCTCAATGTTGGTTGGGCTGGTCTCAAACTCCCAACCTCAGGTGATGCACCCAACTCAGCCTCCCGAAGTGCTTACTGGCATGAACCACCACGCCTGGCCAGTTTCTGCATTTTCTTATGAGAAAAAAATACCACTACACCCGTTATCAAACCATTCTTTAACTCTTTTGCTATTCTGAGCCCACAGTACCAAAGTTTGTTCCTTTTGTTCATACCATTAGGATGTCACATCCTTGATATGAAAGAATTATACTCTGAGTAGATAAGTGGAAGGAATCTCCAATTTGCATCTTTTGACCTTCAGTAACTAATGAATATTCTAGAAATATCCCCATTTAAAAAAAAATCATGATTTAGATGAGTCACAAAATGGGGTTTATAAGCTTATTTAAATTCATCTTGATTATTCCTCTTTGAAAACAAACTTTTACAAAATTATTAACTATTTTGAAGCAGCAATCTAAATTTTAAGGGTGACGCAGTTGGTGAGCAGAAAAACAAATAACCACACCTCTTTCTTGGCAAAAGTGAGAACTATTTGACCTTTCGCTTGAAGGAGTACTGTTTAAACACAATGAATCGTGCAGGGTGTGGACAAAGAAACTTTTCATTAGCTAACCTCATATTTAATAAAGTTGGCAGAGTCTTCAAGATGCATTTCTTCTCTTCTCAGTGGGTTGTCATGAGTGGCCAGAGCCAGGCATCGCAGTGTGTCGCTGCCACTACCCCACTCTCGAATGACAGACATGATCTTCTGTTTGACTCCAGGGGTCATTGGAACCTTAGTACTTCCAACTCGAATGTGGGTGCACCTGTCAATGACACCTTCAGGAGCACCCTGGAAATGTTACAGAATTCGATCAACAGTTTTGTTTTATTGGCTCACTGGGATCTTCACCCTGGTAAGAACATCTCAATTGCAGTTTGCCATACTTGCCTTCACAAACATCTTGCTCATTGATGTCCTGCTTGGTTTATTTGGTGTACAATAAACTGACATTGATTTTCTATCACGTGAAAACTCTAGAGTAAATTCCTTTTTCATCAGCTGTTTAATGACCTACGAAGGGAACAAATAGGGAATACTACTGGATGACAATTTCTGAACTTTTTTACTTGTTTAACAAATATTCACTAAGCACGTATTACATGACAGACGCTGGGGACATTGCAATAAACAAAACAGATGGTTTTTGCCCTCATGAAACTTGTCCCCTATTTTGGGAGACAGACTAAGAGGCAAAAGTAACACAAGTGCTATGGAGAAAAAGGGAAGGGGGATAAAACACTTGAGCATGTACAGATTGTACTGTTACATAAAGTGGTCAGAAGCAGCGACACTTGAGTAAAACCCTGAAAAGGTGTGTAAGCCAGGTGGGTGGTGGTGAAGACCCACTGGGCAGAGAACAGACGTGCAGCCTGGCGGCTCCTGGAATGGTGAGGGAGTGCCAATGTGGCTGGAATAGAGTTTACATAAGAGAAAGGTGAGACAGGTAATGGCGGAGGGTGGTAGAAGCAGGTCATAGGACCTCAAAGATAATTATGGGGCATTTGGCTTTTATAACGAGTAAAAAGGGAAGACGATGGAGGGTCTCAAGCTCTAGTTGTTAAGGTGTCTGGGCATGGTGGATCACTTGAGGTCAGCAGTTTGAGACTAGCCTGACCAACATGGTGAAAATCTGTTTCTACTAAAACTACCAGAATTAAGTCAGGCGTGGTGTCAGGCGCTTACAATCCCAGCTACTCAGGAGACTGAGGCAGGAGAATTGCTTAAAGCCAAGGGGCAGAGGCTGCAGTGAGACAAGATAGTGCTACTTCACTGCAGCCTGGGTGAAAGAGCAAACCGTCCAAAAAAAAAAAAATTGGCTGAACAGAGACAAGGAACACCATTGCATACAATGACACTGACTTGAGCTATGGCACGCTGGAGGTGGAGACATGGCCTGGAGCAGAGCTGTCTACCATAACTCTGTGTGAAAATGGCAATGCTCTGTGGCCACTGTTCATGTGGCTGTCACATGTGGCAGATAAGCTCTTGAAGTGAATATGGTTAGGGTTCCTAATGAACTGTTCTGAAGTATTCTAAGTAGCTTTAGATAGCTAGTGGCTACTGATTAGAATTTAGTCATGAGACCAGAAGAGAACACAGGAGTAACTATAGACAGAAATGGCTGAGGACTATGCATGGAGCCTTCACCTTCTGGAGCTATGTGAAAGATCTAGCTGAGAAGACCTCGAAGGAGAGGCTTGGGAGGGAAAACAAGTGTGGGATTGTGAAAGCCAAGTGAAGAGGTGCTTTAAAGAGGGAGCAAGTGACAGCACCAACCAATTGGTAAGATGGGGACTGAGAATTAATCTTTGGCTTTATACCATTACTTACAACTAAAGACACCCTACTCTCCGCCTGTTTTTGTATTTTTCTTGCCTATTACACAGACCAGGAATGCCAGTATAATACTGAGTAGAAATGGTGAGAATTATGTTGCCCCGAAGTAGGATGTTAGCATGGTTTCTGTGTAAACACACCGTCAGTGTTAAAGACGTGCTTTTCTAGTCTTAGTTTGGTGTGACAGATGAAGTTTCATCATATGCATCTACTGAGGTGATTTTATCACTTTTGAGCTTAATTTGGTTAATGTGGTAAGTTGATTACATCAATTTGCCCCCATGGACACACATTTAAAAATCCTCATAGAAATCCCCAAGAACGTTAGCATCTAACCTAGGAAGCTACAGGAGCCCCAAAGCCTGCTCAGCTGACTAGATGGGGCTCTGGGCCCTGCAGTGATCCTGCTGGCCTGCCAGCCATTGAACCACCTCAAGCAGCAAAGGAACCGGGTACGAGTGCGATCCTGGATTCTGTATCATCTCAATCACACGTGTTTAGTTTCAATTAGTAATTTACACCAATGGTACTGGGAAGACTAAAGGAATGTGCAGTGATTCTGAGGAAGCCATGGAACTCCCCAGGTAAGAGGTCTTAGGGCTGGGAGTGGGGGAGGGAAATCCCTTTCATCCAGTACTGGGCTGGCCAAGAACCATGAACCTAGCCAAACAAGCCATGAGGCCAAAATGCTGGGCCTGCTCTCTTTGCCTCTAAACTACAGATGGGTTCCTGCTGTCTCAAGTGGAGAGGGAGGCAGAGCTTGTGTTTGGAACTCCTTAGTGAATGAACAGCATGACAGCTGTTTCCAATCCCTTGGCCAAGGGATGTGAAAAAGATGAGGCAAGGGAGCTCTGGAGCAGGGAGACACAAGGATGACAGCGTTGCCAGTACTTGTGTGGTCACTGGCTAGTGAGCCACTGTTCGGCCCCATGACATGACTTGTTTCCCAACACTGGGCAGGAGTAGTTAGAGGTCTAGAATGAAATGACTCAAACTCTCAATCTGTGAAGCTGAGTTTTCAGGCTGCCTCAGATTTTTAGTTACACCAACTAATAGATCACAATGAGGCTCTGCCAGGATCCACCTCCTTACTTATTGGCAGAGTGAATGGTCTAAAATGGAGACAAGGAGCCTGGACTCCTTCAGGTTTATGGAAGCCACATGGGTAGATAGAGGAAGCCAAAGGAGTGGTCCAAGGCCTTCATGGCTCTATGATTGCTATCTGTGAATTGTGCATTGGTTTACTGAAAAAGAATCTATACTTCAGCTGAGACATTCTCAATTCCAGTGTGAGTTTCGCTTTCTCAGTACATTATAAAGGAGACACAATCCTGTGAAGGAAAGCAAGAGCACTGGAGTGTCCTTCAGACCAGTTCTGCCTCACACTAACCGGAAGACCATGCCACCTAGGTCATGGAAGGGCTCGGTGTACCTACCTGCAGGGTGGACAGGATGGTCTAGAATATTTCACCCTGAGATTCTGTGTGGTCACTAAAATACTTGATATTTGAGGTTATTAAGAAAATAGGTACACTCTTCCCACCCCCAACCCAGGCTGTACTACCACTCAATGATACAATGCCTCCTCATCTGCCCCCTTTACGCAGGAAGGGATGAAAAGGTTTATGACATACAAAAAGCATTAAACATAGTGACAATTCACCATTTTGCTAAATAAGGCTTGCCTTTATATAGCTTTATATGACAACTAGAAAAGGCTGGGTTTTACCTCTCTCCTCCCCCAGACCTGTTCCTTCAGGCATGCAGGACCTCTCCCTGTCCCATCGCTCCTTATTCTACCAACCCTAAGTAACACAATGTCCTATAAAGAGGCCGCATGTACTAATCAGCAGCCACATGGTGATGACAGGCAGGCCTGACATTAAAAAGAGGTATGTTCGGCAGAACCCAATTCCATGGGAATCCAAGCTCACAGCTAGGAGGCAGTGGACACTGACGATGAGGCTCTTTGTAGGCAATTGGTCTGGTGGACCTATTAGAGGACCATGTGGCTGTGCAGAACCCTGAACTGCAGATAGAGGGTATTCACTCTTAAGACAGTGTAGGAGGGCTCTTGCCCAACAAGCGATCACAAGCAATCAGCCTGTCATATAAAAGGAGCAGCTGCTGCTTGCTACAGCACAGCCCAGGAATGATGTCTCCCAGGTGGTGGTCTGAGGGGGCAGGAACCAGACATAGACTTTGGGGGCCTGACTTGCATCCCTAAGCTGCTCCTCCCTCGCTCCTTTGAGGGCATCACACTCCTTCTGCCAATACATCCAGCTTCCACAGTTCCCATTCTTGAGTTGTCTCTGCAGCTTGCTTCTCTCCCACCTGTCCTTGGCACCCACATGACTGACTGACCCACACAGCCTTTGTGTATTGTAACATGTAGTCTGCAAATCACTTCTCACTTTAGCCAGAATAGGATAAAGGGAGTTATCCTTCAGGTTTAGCCACTTTAGGCCTTGACTTTTTTTGAAATGGGGTCTGAGTCTGTTGCTCAGGCAGAAGTGCAGTGACACTGCAACCTAAACTCCTGGCCTCAAGTGATCTTCCTGCCTCAGCTTCCCAAAGTGCTGGAATTACAGATGTGAGCCATTGTGCCCAGTCCCTTTCAAGTTCTTAAGCTGAGCCAAATGACAGGCAGGGGGATCAGTCTTTTGAGGAGACCCCAGGTGCTAGAGGCTGAACAGGTGGCCAGTGTCCACCAACAGCCATTGCAGAGTGTTCCTACTCAGGTCTAAGCTCCTGGGGCTTGTGAGGCCACAGAAATCTAAGGGTAGTACTGTAGGACAGGTCCAGTATGGTGGTCTTGGCAGGAGGGAGCAGCAGCTCCTGGATAGGAACCTCGCTCAGGTCAAACTCACTGTGGAGGCTCCCATCCTTGTTACTGGACCTTGTCATAGTGATGGTGGCCGAATAAGCCCTGGCTCAAAGGCTCTGGCAGGCAGAAAAAGACTGAGAGGCCACTCATTTGTTCAGTGGATACATGGACAATGACCATGCCCACTGCCACTGCCACCACCACCACCACAGTGACCTTTAGTATTTGGTTATGCTGATATCATCAAATGAGTTAAGAAATATTTGGTGGCCGGGTATGGTGGCTCATGCCTGTAATCCCAGCACTTCAGGAGGCTGAGGAGGGCAGATCACTTGAGGTCAGGAGTTCGAGACCAGCCTGACTAACATGATGAAACCCCATTTCTACTAAAATACAAAAAATTAGCTGGGTGTGGTAGCATGTGTCTGTAATCCCAGCTACTCGAGAGGCTGAGGCAGGAGAATCACTTGAACCTGGGAGGTGGAAATTGAAGTGAGCCAAGATTGTGCCACTGCACTCCAGCTTGGGCAGCATGAGCAAAACTCCATCTCAAAAAAGAAGTTTGGTGAATGTTCCTTATGGATTTGAAAAGCATACAAAGTAGCGTAATAGAAATATAAGTTAGGCTGAGTACATTTACTGTGTTCAAATCTTTCATATGGTTACTGATTTCTTCATCTTGGACTACTTACTGTATGAGTGTCCAATATTTTGGCTTCCCTGGGCCACAACAGAAAGAGAATTGTCTCACGCCACACATAAGGTACATTAACACTGCCTGATGAGCTTTAAAAAAAATCTGCGACTCTGTGAATCTGTTACTTTTCCTTTTATTTCTGTCAATTTTTGCTTTGTTTGTGTGTGTGTGTGTGTGTGTGTATTTTTTTTTTTTAGACAGAGTCTCATTTTGTCGCCCAGGCTAGAGTGCAGTGACACAATGTCTGTTCACTTCAACCTCCGCCTCCTGGGTTTTCAAGCGAATCTTGTGCCTCAGCCTGGGGCTAAAGGCATGCACCATTATGCCGGGCTAACTTGCATTTTTATTAGAGATAGGGTTTTGCCATGTTGGCCACACTGGTCTCCAACTCCTGGCCTCAAATGATCTGCCCTGCCTGCCTGGGCCTCCTAAAGTGTTGGGATTATAGGCATGAGTCACTGCACCCAGCCTCTTTGTAAATGTACCATTTGGTACACTCACAAATGATGTGGCCATTGGATTTAGCACCAGATCATAGGTGACTCTGACAAGAGGTTCTTACAGACTAGTAGAGGCAAGAGCTTGACTGCAGTGGATTTCAAGAAAGTGAGAGGAGTGAACATGGGATAATACATACAAACAGCTTTTTCAAGAAGTTTAACTGTACAGGGAAAGAAAGTGTGGTAGTTGACAGGGAAAATAAGGTTAAAGGAAAGTTTTAAAACAGTCACACACTATTATTTCCCTTATGCTGATGAGCATCTAGTAGAGATGGAAATCAATAGTATAGCAGGGATGTTGGGAGGAGATGGCTTCTAGGAGCAAGAAGACTGTTTACAGTACTACGGGAGAAGGCAGCCCCTGTGGGCACAGATGGTCGCTCAGGGAAATTATCTATTAATTGCTTTTATTTTCATGGTCAAATACACAGGAAGAGCATCTTACCTGAGAGTGAATATGGGGAAGGAAATACCGTAAGTTTGAGGAGATAAGGTATAATTAGTTTTCTAAGAGAGGACAGTGAGAACACTAAGTGTACATAAGCAGCATGAACAATAAACCAGGTTCAAATACTAACCGAGTTGCAGGCATTTGCACGTTCTATTTTAGAAAGACCCTTCAATTCGGTATCAAATACATTCATCTTCTCTACTAGGCAAGTGAGAGCAGTCTCTGTAGCTTCTCCAACTTTTTCATACACACCCTTTGCCTGTATTGGTTAAAGGCACAGAAAGCAGAAAAAAGGGAGAAGTATGCAGATAAATTTCCCTAATATTTTTTTCCACAGAAGGAAATCTGTCCTCTATTACATCATTATTCTATGGCCATTTTTAATCCTCCTTTGGAACAGGTGACCCAGATAATTAAAAACATATTCAAAGTACAGATATGCATGTAATCTTATACTAATAAGTAGGTTTTTCATTTCCCTTAAACATAAGACACCAATCACAGTATTTATTATTTCATGAAAACATAAGAAGCCACTGATCACACTATTAATTCAAAGAGAGACTTCACATAATAACGTAATTCCATGTCATTGCTTATCATTCAGAAAAGCTGATTGACAGAGATTGGCTTGCCTTTAAGACAGAAACTCTACCTTTTGCGTTCAGGAAAGGATTTTCTATCCTGGGTTTTATTAATTTCTAGTAAGTGTGCCATTAACAGATAAAAACATCACATACACTACAACTCTTAGTTAACTAACTGCAATGCTCAGTCACAGACAATAAGTGAAAGGCTCTCAGTTTTCTTTGGTGTGGTCATGCTGGCCCCACCATACGCTCCTGAATGGAAGGGGAAATAAAATCAGGAACCCTTGATTTTCAAAAGGGAGGAAGGCTGGACTTTCATTCCACCTACCCCACCCTTGAACTAGGAACAGCCATTTCTTCTAATTTATGAAGAGACTTACCTCATTGTAATCCAAAGCAGAGTCATTACAAAGAGCACAAATTGTTGCTAATTCTACCAGACCATCATACTGGTGGCATTTCACTGGTTTATCATCTTTATGCCTGCCAAAAGAGAATACACTCTTTTTTTTAAAAAATATGTATTTTATTGGTTTAGGTTTTTGGGTACACGTGAAGAACATGCAAGACTGCTGCACAGATACATACATGGCAATGTGGTTTGCTGCCTTCCTCCCCATCACCTGTATCTGGCATTTCTCTCCATGTTATGCCTCCCCAACTCCCCATCCCCCGCTGTCCCTCCCCTAGTTCCCCACCACAAACCCCAATGTGTGATGCTCCCCTCCCTGTGTCCATGTGTTCTCACTGTTCAACACCCGCCTATGAGTGAGAGAACATGCGGTGTTTGATTCTTGTGTCAGTTTGCTGAGAAAGAGAAAACACTCTTAAGAGCAGGGTGTGGTCGCCTCTATTGATTTTTCCCCAATTGTTTAATAATGAAAAGACAATTTTGGGGACAACAGACTGGAAAAAATTCCAAAGAATCTGAGTGATCATTCCTCAAAATCTGATGCCAGAGCCAATGTTAGACAAAAACAAAAGAGAGAATGCATCTCTGATGTCAGAAATCAATCAGTAAGACCAGAAATTCTTAGTCAATTTAATTCTTCCACCACTGGTATCAGTGAGTAGCAAACACAAATCCCACTTGAAAGTTTGGACCCCAGAAGATGCAAAAAGATGACTGGATTATAACCTGTTTCATCTTTCAAAGTTTTTGTTTTAAAAAAAATTTACTACTTTAGTAATAAGCGTTGATTTGAAAGCCACATTCAGAAAGCTGTCTTAACTTTGCAGACATGCTGCAAATCGATACAAATACTAAACTGCCACACCACAGCCTTTAAATGTGGAGGAGGGTTACTCACACTTCTCCAATAGGTGCATATGTTGATCCAGTTATGGTAAACTCATTAAGGGAACAAGTATCACCTTCCACTCTATCCAGAATGAACATCTGTAGGGGAAGAGGGCATCACAGTATTTAAAGGGGATTTAAAAAAATACAAATATACTACCTTTGTTAGCCTAAGACAAAGGCAAACAATCTTTTTCATTTACGAACACGACTTTAATAAAACTCACTGAGGCTCACTCAGCATCAGTACTGTCCCTTACTCTAGCTATTACATTAGACTGCCTTGCCCAACACACTCCTGACCAATTGAACAGTCTGAAAAACAGCATCACTGAGGTGCAGAATCAGTGAGCAGCAGTGGCACCAAAGACACAACCCACATAAAACCCAAGTTTTGAGCACTCCCGGTCCGCAAAAGGTCAGTTTCAGAGACAAGTTACTCTTTAGATTGCTCAGAATTCCAAATTTCAAATGGCTGGCTGTGAAAGGGCTATTAGGTATTCCTGCCTTAGAGCTAAGCACAAAAGCTTGGGAAGAATAAACTCACATTTTAGAGCTGCATAAACATTTCCAGAGTAAAATAAGACAAACTGCTTCTCTGCTCCTTCCCACTTATTTTTATTGTGGCAACAGCTCATGTTCTATGAAGCTGCATAACTATATATATACGGTAAGGAGCCCGCAGAGCTGAATGAATTGATGTTCCCTAGACAATACAGATGGAAGCATGCTTAGGAAAGGATTTTTATTTTTTAAAGCGACATAAGCTATTTTCTTAAGATAATTTTTCCCCCTGCTTGATTTGCATTCATAAATTATAATTCAGAAACCCAGTATGGAAAAGTAAGATTTAGACTTATGTTTTCATTGCAAATGAAAACTTGTAAAACCTTCTCTAAAAAGAAAAATATAGAAAGTGATGTCTAAACTATTTTCTCATGCTCTCTTGCAATATGAGCAATTATTAATTTGATCAAATCATTAAGGGGAATTTTTAAAATGTAAAAACAAGTTTAAAAGGCCATGTTGTGTTTTAAAAACACATCTTTTTGGAGCAATTCATCTCACATATGATAAGGAAATTACTTAATATTTATTTTAAAATAACTTTTTTTTTTTGAGGTGGAGTTTGCTCTGTTACCCAGGCTGGATAGACTGCAGTGGCGTGATCTCAGCTCCCTGCAACCTCTGCCTCCCAGGTTCAAGCGATTCTCCTGCCTCAGCCTCCTGAGTAGCTGGGATTATAGATGCCTGCCACCACGCCCAGCTAATTTTTGTAATTTTAGTGGAGATGAGGTTTCACCATGTTGGCCAGGCTGATCTCGAACCCCTGACGTCAGGTGATCCACCTGCCTCAGTCTCCCAAAGTGCTGGAATTACACGCATGAACCACCATGCATGAAATTTTGAATCTATACCAAAACCCAAAATATTCTAAAAGACATTCAGAATTTGAATCTACATTAGCTAAATTGAAATGTACTTAGATATTTTTTATTGTAAGCAAGTCAACCATTTAGGATATGCAGGGTGAAAATCTTCCTAAGTCAAGGACGGTTACGCAATACCACTGCAAGAAGCCTCCTGCAGAATACCAATTAGCACCAGCTTCCTGTTGTGAGGTAGAGCTTCACTCAGAACAGGCAGGCTTTTTCTTTATTATAAGAAAACATTTTAAGTCAAGCCATTCAAGGGAGAATAGAAGAACAAAAAATTTTTTATAACGAACTGGGAAACTGAAATTTTAAAAATTACAATTTTACATATGGCTTATTTCCATGGACATAAAAACTATTCTGACGAATTAAAGCTTTCAGGCTAAGTTAAAACAGTTAACTGGGAGAAACAGAAGAGTAAAGAAGACAATTCCCTTTCTCTTCCTGAAACAACCAGTATGACAAAACTAACTTTTAGCCAATTCACCCAAACTTCTGGTTCCAAGGAGTAAGAACTTAAGTAGCTCAAACACCTTAATATCCTAGAGAAACCTAAGACAAACCTAGAAGCTTTCCACTTTGAAAGCTGGAACACCCCAGTTCTGTCAATTCTAAATGTGGATTTGGACTTCATAAGGAGCTTGCGGGGGAGGGAGAACCTGTATCTAAAAAATCATCATGAAATTAAAATTGGCAAGATAAAAATTCACAGTACTTAACTGATTATAAAACAATTTCCGATGTTAAAAATAATTATCTAAAACCTGACGATAAGGCCAAGGTTACTATATCCTTTCAATATCATAGAGAAGCATTATTTAACAAGCCCATTCCAGGAAAATGTTACACTGTGCTATTAAATAAAAGTGCAAATATATGAGGTTTCCCTATGAGACACTGGTTTTGTAATCTAACCTAGCAATCTTATTCTAATATTCTAATATTGAACACTTCCTCAAATACAGATTCCCTGGCTAATTAATGAGCTGAATAAAATATTTGACATATGTCTACTCTGTATGAGTCATGTGTACCTTCTGGAATAGACTTGTACCAAGTTGTTTAAGCAAAACCTAAGGAAAGTGAACCATACAGAAATAATTCGGCTGTATAATTATTGTATTATTTATTCAGTTGTTACTTTTCTTTTCTCCCCCCAAGGAACATGTCTACTTTATTGAATGCCATTGTAGAAAAGAGTGTGAGGATAAAGGGCTGATACAGGACTCAGCTCGGGGACAGGGAGAGGAATGGAAGGTGGAGTACGTGGGAAACAGGTCATGGGCAGAGTTCCTGGCCTGAATGATGCCTCCTGATCTATCAACAGACTTGCAATACTGATATTGGGATGATGATCAGCAGAATGGTCATGATGATGCCCAAAAATCAGGGCCCAGATGTTCAAGCACTTGGTGGTGGAGGCATAGGCCTGGGCCCCGGTCAGGTCACCAACCATCTTCCTGTCCCTAGACTTCACTATTTACATATCATTTATTATAAGTAATCTGGATATGATTTCAAGTATACAGGAGGATGAACAAGGTTATATGTAAGTACTGCAGCATTTCACATCAGAGACTTGAGCATTTGCAAATTTTGTATCTGAGGGAGGTCCTGGAACCAGTCTCCAACGGATACTGAGAGATGACTATAGGAACAAGCATGCTACATTCAACATGTTATAGAAAAACCAATTAGGACTTCAGATAGGGAGATTAACTAGCAGCTCTCTCTAGAACTTATCTGTTAACATACACCTAGGAACAGAGGATCAGGCAAAGAAGAAGGAAGGATGAGTGCGGTGGCTCATGCTTGTAATCCCAGCTCTTTGGGAGGCCAAGGCAAGAGGATCACTTGAGCCCAGGAATTCAAGATCCTGGTGACATACTGAGGACTTGTCTCTACAAAAAAATTAAAAATTAGTGGGGCATGGTGGTATGCACTTGTGGTTGCAGCTACTTGGGAGGCTGGGGTGGGAGGACCACTTGAGCCTGGGAAGTGAGGCTACAGTGAGCTACAATTGTGCCGCTGCACTCCAGCCTGGGCAACAGAATAAGACCCTGTCTTTTTTTTTTTTTTTTTTTGGAGACTGAGTCTTGCTCTGTCGCCTGGGCTGGAGTGCAGTGGCGCAATCTTGGCTCACTGCAACCTCCGTCGCCCAAGTTCAATCAATTCTCCTGTCTCAGCCTCCCGAGTAGCTGAGACTACAGGGGCATGCCATCACACCTGGCTAATTTTTGTATTTTTAGTAGAGACAGGGTTTCACCTTATTGGTCAGGCTGGTCTTGAACTCCTGACCTCAGATGATCCATCCACCTTGGCCTCCCAAAGTGCTGGGATTACAGGTGTGAGCCACTGCACCTGGCCTTTTTTTTTTTTTTTTTTTTAAATTAAAGGAAAATAGAATTTCTCTAGTTCACTTATATCTAATACAAGTTTATCAGTCATACAGTTATCCTATATTTTGTGAAACAGTTTTAAAAATGAAATGATTAGGTCCTCTCAAATATTAGAAATTAAGCTCAGGCTATATACAAAGCCCACAGAAAGGTATGAAATTACAAATCAAAAGTTTTGATGGCATGAAGGCATTTTGGTAGGATGAACAGAGAACCACCACAGGAAAGATTCTAAATTATTCCTCTTACCCTGCAGACTGACATCTGGTTTGTTGTAAGTGTACCAGTCTTGTCCGAGCAGATAACAGAAGTACAACCAAGGGTTTCCACAGACGGGAGGCTTCGAACAATGGCATTTTTCTTTGCCATTCTGCGAGTTCCAAGAGCCAGGCAGGTGGTGATGACTGCAGGCAGACCTTCAGGAATGGCTGCTACAGCCAAGGCCACTGCAATTTTAAAGTAGTAAATAGCACCTCTGATCCAGGAGCCTCCATGAACTGGGTCATTGAAGTGCCCAATATTTATGATCCAGACTGCAATGCAAATAAGGGAGATGACTTTGGAAAGCTGTTCCCCAAATTCATCTAGTTTTTGCTGAAGGGGTGTTCTCTCCTGTTCTGTTGCCACCATTTCATCCCGGATCTTGCCAATTTCAGTGTTAACTCCAGTTGCTACCACCACTCCCATAGCTTTCCCAGCAGCAATGTTTGTACCCTAGGATAGAAATAGAGAACTGGTCACAAGATGAATACCACATCCCAAATCAAATACTGACACTGGATTTTGACTAGGGCACCCAGATTCTCACCACATTCTACTAGCCCTTCTGCTGGCTATTGTTCAAGCAACCAGCCATACAACTGTGACAACCAGCAATGCTCCACATAGTATGTACTTACACCAGGCAGCTCTGTACTAGCGCACCTCAATTTCTATTTGAGCCTGGCTTGCAGAGGATCTTCAAGCAGTGCTCTGACCCCTCTGTGTTCCCCATTTTTCAAACTTGTATCGTTCAACTCTAAGCATTCTCCACCTCTGGCTCCAACAACTCAACCACTTCTTTTCTCATTGTAATAGGAAAGGCAACCAGCCCCACGGGCTATCTTGAGAACCCCTACTCAAGAGCCAGGGTCCAAAAACCAATGAAATCAAGTGTGAGCACTCTCTCCCATGCCACTTTAACTCCTAGTGTTATAACAGAAGGACATGGCTTCATTATTTTCGGTACCTCTATTTACTTAACTATGGGTAGTAGTTAGGCTCTCATACCAACCCACAAATGTCCCCAACTTGAAAATCATTACAGATTCCAAAACAAAAATCCTTGCATTTCCTCACTATTCAAAAAATTTTTCACACCAACAGAAAAAGTGAAATAGTAAAATGAATATTCATATACTTTGCACCTAAACTCACCATTATTAATGGTTTGACAAATTTACTTTCTCTCTCTTCTCTAAACACACACCTTTTTATTGTCAACAACATACAAATAGCAGCTGTCATTTACATCATTTTTGAAAACACCCTTTATAGGCTAAGGCTTTTCCAAAGAAATCTACTCTTCAACTATGTTTGCAGGTAAGAGTTTGAAGATGTTTGAGCTGGTCTTTTTTTTTTTTTTGGTCCCCCCAAACCTGCCAATTAAGACATCGAAGTCACATGTTCTACAATAATATGTTACTGCCATATTCTGACAGCTAAGATTGACTATGAAAAGTGTGATTATCCTTTAGAATGACAGCCAATGAAAAATGTAACATTTGTGGACCATTAGGCTTTGGAAATGTCTCTAAATAAAATAAAAACATTTCATAAAGTACTTACAGAAAACAGCATGTTCTTTTTATCTTGGTTGACAGCTCGTGGGTCAGGGACGGGATCAGTGTGTTTGATGACAGAGACAGATTCACCTAAGCAGGTTGTAAGACGGAAAAAACAGATCTCTGCAATCCACACCAAGAAACTGGAACCTCTCATTCGTGCCCACCCATTATCACTCTTGGGATACTGTCAGTGTGAGATAAGGGCTAACGGCCCAATTCATCCAAAGGAGGTAAGCTGGAAATATTTAGTAATGGAAATTCATACCAGAGCAAAGGGTGTCAGGATGAAAATGAACACAATTGCAAAATAAGTGAATTTTCAAGTACAATCCCCACTGATTACCTTTATTTTCTGGAGTAACTATTCAAGTTAATTTATTTTTCAGTAATCATTTTATACTCTGATACTGTGACTATATATTTACATATATTTGTTGTAAAGTACTTTAACAAATATATTGATACTTTTTTTTTTTTTTTATTTTGGAAACAGGGATCTTGCTGTCATCCAGGCACCGTCATAATTCATTACAGCCTCAACTTCCTGGGCTCATGCAATCTTCCCAACTTGACTTCCTGAATAGCTGGAATTACAGACACCAGGTACCACGCCGGGTTAATTTTTCTTCTATTTTTTGTTGAGATGGGGTTTTAGCATGTTGCCCAGGCTGGTCTCCAACTCATGGTCTCAAACAATTTGCCCATCTTGGCCTCCCCAAAGTGCTTGAATTACAGGTGTGTGCCACCACATCTGGCTATACTCTGAAGTAGCAATTAGCAAGTGTACTGGAAAGATCACATGATAAATGAAGAACTATTTCTTTCTTTCTTTTTTTGGGGGGGGGGGGTGGGGGGGGTGGGGAGACAGAGTTATGCTCTGTTGCCCAGGCTGGTGTGCAGTGGCACGATCTTGGCTCACTGCAACTCTGCCTCCCAGGTTACAGAAATTCTCCTGCCTCAGCCTCCTGAGTAGCTTGGATTACAGGCGCATGCCACCATGCAGGGCTAATTTTTGTATTTTTAGTAGAGACAGGTTTTGCTATGTTGGCCAGGCTGGTCTCAAACTCCTGACCTCAGGTGATCCATTCACCTCAGCTTCCCAAAGTGCCTGGATTACAGCTGCTTCTAAAGAGACATACAAGGCCAGGTGTGTTCACACTTGTAATCTCAGCACTTTGGGAGGCCAAGGTCGGTGGATCACCTGAGGTCAGCAGTTCAAGACCAGTCTGACCAATAAGGTGAAACCCTGTCTCTACTAAAAATACAAAAATTAGCCAGGCGTGGTGGCAGGCACCTGTAGTCCCAGCTACTCGGGAGGCTGACACAGGAGAACTGTTTGAAACCGGGAGGCGGAGGTTGCAGTGATCTGAGATCGCATCACTGCACTCCAGCCTGGGTGATGAAGCAAGACTCTGTCTCAAAAAAATTAAAAAAAAAAAAAAGGAAAAAGAACACACCATATTGGCAAAAAGCATAATCAATAAAGCACTAAGAAATAAATATCTTAGAAAAGAGTAAGATGGGATACCATAAAGGGACAGTGAAGCAAGAGCCAACTCTACTGGCATTTGAGATATGAAAGGGTCGGTCTTCAGAAATTCAATGACCTTCTAATATAACATATTTACCTGTGAGAATCGACTGGTCAACTCTTAGTGTGGTAGATTTGATGGAAGTTAATCTTATATCAGCAGGAACTTTGTCACCAACTAATTAGGGGGGGAAAAAAGGCAGCTAAAATGAGTAACTTTTACAACCATGTTACCTAAAAATAAATCAAACTCAATCTTTAAAGAAAATAAATGATCTGCATATAACACAAATATATAAAATTCTGTTAAAGCAAGCAAAGTGAACAACCTATCTCAGGGTCATAAAAACTTTGGATAGATTCAAAAGTTGAGTTAGGAAGGAAGAGAATGAAGCTTAAGGAAACCTAACTATACATTATTCTAAAAAGTTTGGCTCTGTATCTTCAGACAGGCCTTTAAGCTTTCACTTTAAAGAGTACTTTCCTAGTTAGCAATATTAAGTAACATATTTTCTAAGACTTACTACTTATATACAAGGCACAGCAAAGAGAATCAAGTTGTATATGCCATGATTCATTCCATCCAAAAGCCTAAATTATTGTGAGCAGGAAGCAAATGGCTCCCTTTAAAAAGATATTCAATTAACACACATGGTAAATGCAAAATAAAACTATACAGTAACACCACTTTTTTTTTTTTGAGATAGGGTCTTGCTCTGTCACCTAGGCTGTAGAGAACAGTGGGGTGATCACAGCTCACTGCACCCTTGACCTCTCACTTCAGCTTCCCAAGTAGTGAGGACTATATTTGCACACCACCATACCTAGCTGATTTTTTTTGGGGGGGGGATGGGAGGAGGGGTAGAGACAGGGGCTCAAGCGATCCCCTCACCTTGGCCTCCCAAAGTGTTGGGATTACAGGCTTGAGTCACCACACCCAGCCAGAAATGCCATTTTTAAAAACTGTCAATTTTATACCTGAATTGAACCTAAAAGAAAAAAAAGGAAAAAAAAAACCTGTCAATTTGACAACGAGAGTTGAGAAAATACACCTGGTCATCAAGGATGTATAGAAAGAAGGATTCTTATACAGCATGACCATAAGATCTGGAAGTCTTGCAGTTTTAATAGTTAAAAAAAATCACAGGTATAAATCACTGGAGGCAACTCATCCTCATGCACTGAAGATTAAAGAAAATTCTGTCAGTGCACTGCTGACAAGGGACAAACACTGAATGTTTATGATGTAACTAGGCATACATACTATATTAACAACAGCTGCAAACTGGGGGACAAATTGTAATACATACCAAAATTGCGCAGCATAATCTCTCTTTTTTTTTTTTGAGACTGAGTCTCGCTCTGTCACCCAGGCTGGAGTGCAATGGCGCGATCTTGGCACACTGCAACCTCTGCCTCCCAGATTCAAGCGATACTCCTGCCTCAGCCTCCCAAGTACCTGGGATTACAGACGTGAGCCACTGAGCCCGGCCGCAGCATAGTCTTTTTACACCACGGAAGAATTTATTCTACAGAAATGTTTGTACAACATGTATTCAATTCATACTATATAAAATGACAACCTCCTCTAAAATATACTGTATATTAAGTGGGGGACAAACAAGATGTGAAATGCCATGTGCATGGGGCTACCAATGGCATAAAGGAACACCTCTGGGAAGGTGTAGTAAACTATTAACACTGGGCAGCTGGGGCATATACCCTTGATATCTTTTGAAATATTAATTAAATGAACAAACCTCTTGCATAACCTGAGGATCTTTAAGTCAACTGAGTCTTCTTTCCTAGGCCAACAAGTTCCTTTAATAGCTCTTAAAGGGCCCAAATCTCAGCCCCTTTCCTTGATGTGTATTAAAAAAAAAGCCACAACGCAACCTTAGTAACACATAAAGTCATGCACCTTGAGAATACTGCCCAGCCCCCTGCTGGTATTAAAATGTTGTGAAATGCATGCACAATCACACGAAGCAGCTGGACATTAAAACAGCTGTCCGTTAATCCCAACACTGGGTGAGGTGGAAGGATCCCTTGAGGCCAGGAGATCGAGACCAGCCTGGCCAAGATGGCAAAAACCCATCTCTACTAAAAATACAAAAAATTAGCTGGGCGTGGTGGTGTGTGACTGTAGTCTCAGCTACTCAGACAGCTGCAGTGAGCTGAATTCATGCCATTGCACTCCAGCCTTAGAGACAGAGTAACACTCTGTCTCAAAACAAAACAAAACAACAATAAAACAGCTGTCTGTGACTTTCTGAAAGATAATTAAGGTGGTTTTGTAAGTCTTATGCAAGGGCAGCTGCAAATTAGAACAAATAAGCAAATTCTCCCATACACTTGCAGATGGCATTTTTAGAGTTTCTATGTTTAACTGGCTTCCATTAGAAACTGATCTTTGTAGAAAGATACTGAAGATACATAAATCCAAACTGGTTTTAAAAATCTGCCATAGTTTGGGTGTGGTGGCTTATGCCTGTAATCCCAGCACTTTGGAAGGCCGAGGCAGGCAGATCATCTGAGGTCAAGGGATCGAGACCATCCTGGCCAACATGGTGAAACCCCGTCTCTACTAAAAATAGAAAAAAAATTAGCTGGGCGTGGTGGTGGGCGCCTGTAATCCCAGCTACTTGGGAGGCTGAGGCAGGAGAACCGCTTGAACCCGGGAGGCAGAGGTTGGAGTGAGCCGAAGGTGCACCACTGCATTACGGCCGGGGTAACAGAGTGAGACTCCGTCTCAAAAACAAACAAACAAAAAACCTGCCATATTCTAGTATTCTCTTAGCTAGAAGGACCATCAAATCATCTTGACCAACCAATGTCCTCTTCATTTTATTCATAGGAACTCAGGCTAGGAAGTAAAAAGGGCCTTCTCCAAGGAAGTTCAATTAATGAAAACCTTTATTTAACTTTCTGTGTGACTGTTAACATTCCTTTTGTTGGTATTAGAGTCAATTTAGGGTTGACTCTATCAGGAAAACAGGTTCTCTGAGTTAAAACGTCCATGAAAGTAAAGGTCCACTGAACACTTTTCAAGTGAAGACAGAACAATTTCCCTTTGTCCAGAGAGGCTTCTGTGAATTTCAGACACAGGATTTTGTGCATGAAGAGCAGGCAAGACTGTTCCGATGATCACATCCAGTAACATTTCCCCGGTGAGGCATGTCAATGCCCTTAGGGCAAGTGGTAGTGGAAAATTCTTACTCTTGCCAAGGGGATGCTGTGCAATTTTTTTCTTCCAAATGTTTTTCTCTGACCTTTTGGGTGGAGGCAGGTATAATAAAAGAATAAACTCTGAACTACCTTCTGTTTGTTTTACATCTAACACCTTTCAAATTCAGCTCTTGAAAATCCACAGTTCTTTAATTTGCTATTACAATAAAGATTTCCAATCTGAACAAAATCCTCAGAGTACACTTGAAGTTAAGTTACCAAGAGTGCAAGTAAGAGTTCATTAAATTATTAGTTTGCCACATTTCAGAACTCAATGTAGGCGTTCTTTACCTTACAGGAAGTGTTTATAAGCCATGATACTTAAACATTATTTATACTACTTAGATTACATATAAATACTGATGGTTAAAACTAGCATTATTCAGGTTGGGCATGGTGGCTCAAGCCTGTAATCCCAGCACTGAGGGAGGCTGAGGCGGGCGAAGCACTTGAGGTCAGGAGTTTGAGACCAGCCTGGCCAACAGGATGAACCTCTGTCTCTACTAAAAATATAAAAATTAGGCAGGTAGGTGGGAGCATTAAAAATAAATAAATAAGTAAATTAGGCCGGGTGCGTGGCTCACGCCTGTAACCCCAGCACTTGGGGAGGCTGAGTTGGGTGGATCACAAGGTCAAGAGATCAAGATCATCCTGGCCAACATAGTGAAACCCTGTCTCTACTAAAAATACAAAAATTAGCTGAGTGTGGTGGTATTCCTTGAGTTTGGTGGCGTGTACCTGTAGTCTCAGCTACTCAGGAGGCTGAGACAGGAGAACTGTTTGAACCCAGGAAGTGGAGGTTGCAGTGAGCCAAGATCATGCCACCGCACTCTAGCCTGGTGACAGAGCAAGACTCCATCTCAAAAAAAAATTAGCTGGACATGGTGGTGAGTGCCTGCAATCCCAGCTACCTGGGAGATGGGAGGCTGCAGTGAGCCGAGATTGTGCCACTTTACTCCAGCCTGGTGACAGAGTGAGACTCCATCTCAAAAAAACAAAAACCACACACACACACACACACACCCCCCATAACTTTTTACTAATCAATTGTTATGTATGCATTTAGAAAACCTAATTGTGGCAAATTGCAGAATTATTAAAATTTTTATAAGAAAAACACTATGTAAGACTAGAAATTACCTTCTAAATACCACTATTGTTTTTGAATCTAAATGGCTCCTAGGAAAAGCAAGCCTTAACAGAACTACCCTAAACTACTTAAACATTTAACTGTGACTCAAACACTTTCACTGTGTTTCCAATTTGAGTCATAAATTTTGTAGTTTTTAACAGAATGAATGAAATTCATTTGAGAAGCTCTACTTGAGTACTTCAAACTACTTCCAGGCCTCACGGTGAACAGGGAAGGAACATTACACAATGCCATAGTATATTTCTATGGTTTGCTCCCAATCTGTTTCTTAGACAGCACTGAATTTAAAATGACAAATGTGATCTCTTCCTGTTTTAAAATCTTTCAACAGCTTCTTTGGCATCCCAACCTGGGCTTCTAACAGCCTCCACGACCCAAGTGCTATTTGCCTCTCACCCTCTCACCTCCCTCTAAGTGTCACACACTATGCTTTCTAGTTCCTCCAACTTCTTTCTGGGCCTTCACATATCCTTTCTTCTCCTGTAAATAGTAAGGCTTTCCTCTAACTCCCAGATTAGGCTGGCATTCCTCACTATGTGCTCACAGAGCATCCTGTCCTTTCCTTACACTTGCATTGTTTTGATGAATCTTCCCCACTAAAACCAAAAGCTCCATAAAGGCAGAGTCACTCAGACATCACTGATTTTCTAGCCCTATCACAATACCTGGCACACAGTGGGTGTCAAACAAAATATCTGTCAATGAATAAAGTACTTGGCACACATATTTTCAGTAGTATACACTTATCAAAAGACTTCTGATTACCAAGCTGAAGAATATCACAAAGCTAGAAACAATAAAAAAACAGGGTCCAAAGAGATCTCTCTGCCTTGGAGCTAAATGAGGTTCAATAATGATAACTGTTTAAATTCTACATTTAGACTAAAACCAAAATAATCTATGCTAGTAAAGGTCTAGAAATTTAGGAATGGGGGGATGGGAAGAACACATGAGAAAGACTGTGGTTTTAGCTGGTAGAGTAATTAAGGCTGCCAAAGAAGTTTCCTTAGACTGTCAGAAGACAAAAAGTGTTGAATGACAACCAGACTCCATTTACATAAGTGTATTCAATCTGAGTACCAAAGAGAACTATCAAAATGGTAAGGGTTTGAAACAACTGAAAGAGCTAAGACTAACTTGGAAATAAATTTAATTTTACTTTACTTTTTGAGACGGAGGCTAGCTTTGTTCCCCAAGCTGGAGGTGCAGTAGCACGATCTTGGCTCACTGTAACCTCCACCTCGCAGCTTATTTTATTTATTTATTTATTTGAGACGGAGTCTTGCTCTGTCGTCCAGGCTGGAGTGCAGTGGCACAATCTCGGCTCACTGCAACCCCTGCCTCCCAGGTTCAAGAGATTCTCCTGCCTCAGCATCCAGAGTAGCTGGGACTACAGGCACGTACCACTGCGCCCAGCTAATTTTTCTATTTTTAGTAGAGACAAGGTTTCACCATGTTGGCCAGGCTAGTTTCGAACTCCCAAACTCAAGTGATCTGCCTACCTCAGGCCTCCCAAAGTGTTGGGATTACAGATGTTAGCCATTGTGTCTGATCGAAAATAAACATTTTAGGATATGCTATACTGCTAACATTTGACAATCCTAGTACTGCCACAAACTGCCACATGCTCCTGGGTAAGTTACAAACTCTGAGTTTTAGTCTCCTGATCCCCTAAAATAAGGCTTCATAAGTTCCCTCTCCAGATCTAAACAGGTGATAAATCAGATTTCAATGTGGCCTCACATTAAAAAGCTAACATATCGAACAGACAAAATGTATTTTAGCTCATAATGAATATTTTATAATGAACTACAAAAATGGCATAGGTGGTTGTTAAGCAGGCAAGTTTCCAGTTACTAGAGTTATGGGGGTAGAAAGGTAACCAACTCATTAGATGTTGCAGAGGCAACCACATACTAAGCAAGGTTAGAGTAAGTACACAGTATCCAGCATACCCACCAATAGAGACTTTTATCGTGAAAGAAAAATGTGCATTTAAAATGTCAAACCCCATTCCTCTTCCCCTCTTTACATAAATATACATCAAGTTGTTAACAATATATCTTCTGGACATCTCTTTATGTGTAACATTTACTAAAACTTCACTAAAACAAAATCTGACCTTTTACAGTAGTATATACATACACCTGTCTCATTTTTAAAAGTGGCTGTATAGTAACAATAACCAGTAAAATTTTGAGAGTATTATTTCTATAGCAGGTATTGCTGGAAGGGCTTTACAGGTTACTAATTCAGTCTTCACAACCCTAGGGAAGGCTCTATTATTTTCACTCCCTCCTTGTTTATAGATGAGGAAAATGAGGCACTATAAGGTACTCATTCAAGGACGTAGTATTTCACAATCATACCATCAACTAAATGAATTAGCCTCCAGTTTTACGGCTATCTAGTTCTTTCTAACCTTCCTTTTACAATGTTACAGGGTTAACATCTTTGTCTATATCTTTGTTTGTTTGAGACAAAGTCTCGCTCTTGTTGCCCAGGCTGAATCTCTGGAGATCGGGCACAATCTCAGCTCACCGGAACTTCCGTCTCCCAAATTCAAGCAGTTCTTCTGCCTCAGCCACCCAAGTAGTTGGCATTACAGGTTCCTGCCACCATGCCTGGCTAATTTTTGTATTTTTAGTAGAGACAGGGTTTCACCATATTGGCTAGGCAGGTCTGGAACTCCTGACCTCAGGTGATCCATCCACCCCGGCCTCCCAAAGTGCTGGGATTACAAGCGTGAGCCACCGTGCCCAGCCTTGTCTATATCTTTTACCTCTGTATACAAATATATACTCCCATCAAGTTTATGTCCCTGATATCTCCCCATACTCTCAATCTTTTTCTGGGGCTGGTAATGCCAAACCCTTTGTTTTTCAAAAGTTCCATTATCTTCAATATAAAAGTTAGTCATAGTTAAATCTGCCCATCTAGGTGGTTTTGTGTTAATACTTAGGAAAGGTGGTTCCCAAACCACATGGTTTCTTCACCTTTTCCCAAAATCTTCACCTCAGTAGCAAGAATGAAAAGGCTAGCACTTCCTGGTACTATGACTACCACTGAACCATGGGGAGTGGAGAGGAGGTGATTACAGGAAATTAGGAAATGCCAGCTCCATGAAAATCAGGTCAGGTTTCAAGATTAACTGGCCTATCGTGGTCTGAAGGTTGGGGGGATCTCTCATTTCTCACAGTTCTTAATGTCTTAGCTATTCTGACAGTGCTCAGGGGCTCTAGGTCTCAAAAATGCTCTACTTCTAATCCATCAATGCTGATTTTTGTTTTAGACTATTTTGCTCTTCTGTTTATCCATTTTCTAGACTAATAATCTATATCTTGGCTTTGAAAACAGAGATATACCTTCCAGGATTTACAGAGCAACAATAATTTTTTATTTTGAAACAAGAGTCTCACTCTGTCACTCAGGCTGGAGTGCAGTTGTGCAATCTTGGCTCACTGCAGGCTCCAACTCCTGGGTTCAAGCGATTCTCGTGCTTCAGCCACCAGAGTAGCTGGGATTACAGGCGCCTGCCACCACACCTGGCTAATTTTTGTATTTTTAGTGAAGATGAGATTTCACTATGTTGGCCAGGCTGGTCTCGAACTCCTGGGCTCAAATGATCTGCCCACCTCAGCCTCTCAAACTGCTAGGATTACAGGTGTGAGCCACCAAATTCAGCCTGAACTTCAGTTTTTAAAACCAAATAGCTAGAATCCTGAGGTGGACTTTCTGAGGACGACGGCAAATGAACCTCTTAAAGTTGCACACAAGATTTTCAATATGTGTTTTTGGGAAAGAAAGTCCATAAATTTCATTAATTCTCAAAGGGACTGTGATCTAGAAATGACTAAGATCTGCTCTAGAGGCTTGCTACTCAAAGCATCATTAACCTGGGAGCTTGCTAGAAATGCAGAATAATCAGGCCCCATTTCAGATGGAACCAATCAAAATGTGCATTTTAACAAAATCCCCAGGTAATTTCTATGCACATAAAGTTAGAGGAACACTGTTCTAAGCAATGTGCCAAATCTTAAGGCTCCCCACCCCTCACCTTTTTTTTGGGAGACAGGGTTTTACTCTGCCACCCAGGCTGGAGCGCAGTGGCATAATCACGGCTCACTGCAACCTCAAACTCCTGGACTCAAGCCATCTTCCCCCACCTTGGCCTCCTGAGTAGCTAGGACTACAGGTACACAGTACCACACCTTGCTAACTTGTTTCTTTTTTTGAGACAGGGTCTCATTCTGTCACCCAGGCTGGAGTGCAGTAGCGCAATCTTGGCTCACTGCAGCCTTGACCTCCCAGGCTCAAGCGATCCTCCCACCTCAGCCTCCTGAGAAGCAGGGACTACAGGAGCGTGCCACCATGCCCAGCAAATTTTCATTTTTTTTTGTAGAGACGAGGTCTCGTCATGTTGCCCAGGCTAGTATCAAACTCCTGAGTTCAAGTGAACCTCCTGCTTCAGCCTCTCAAAGTGCTGGCATGAGCCACAGCACCTGGCATCACTGTAGTGGTTTTAAAAACTTTTTTGTAGAAACAAGGTCTTACTATGTTGCCCAGGCTGGACTCAAATTCCTGGGCTCAAGTGATCCTCCTGCTGCGGCCTCCCAAAGTGCTAGGATTACAAGCATAAGCCACTTTAAAAAAAAATTTTTTTTAGACTTTACAAAAGACTTTGCTACACAATTGTTGTGGCCCACAAAGCCCAAAATATCAGCTTGACCCTGTGACTCACACCTGTAATCCCAGCTTTTTTTTTTTTTAATGGAGTCTCACTCTGACATCCAGGATGGAGTGCAGTGGTGCGATCTCAGCTCACTGCAACCTCCACCCCCACCCCGGGTTAAAGCAATTCTCCTGCCTCAGGTTCCCGAGTAGCTGAGATTATTTTTAGTACAGACAGGGCTTCACCACCTTGGCCAGGCTGGTCTTGAACTCCTGACCTTGTGATCCACCCGCCTTGGCCTTCCAAAGTGTTGGGATTACAGGCATGAGCCACTGTGCCCAGCCAATTCCAGAATTTTTGAGAGGCTAAGGCAGGAGGATCACCTGAGGCCAGGAGTTCAAGACCAGTCTGAGTGACAAAGTGAGACCTCGTCTGCAAATGAACCAACCAGCCAATCCACAAAAACAGTATGCCAACTCCTCAGCTCTACAGAACAGAACTGACTACCCTGTTTTCTGTTAAAAGGCATTTAATGTTTGCTAAATGTTTAAAGCCAGTCCGTTCCAATCCCAACAGTTTTCTAAAAGCAAAAAAAAGTCCAAATGGACTCATGGCCATTCTGTCTAAATCACACTTTTTAAAGCCAGAAAGCTCCTTATAACAGTACTCCAATTACCTAATTCTGCAGAGGTTAATGTACACTGTCCAATGTCATGCAGAACTAGGATCATAATCCAGGTTCTTACATAAATCCAGACATCTATTTCACAACTCTGCCTTTTACTCAACTACTTGGAAAGAAAGCAGTTTATACTTGTTACTAAATCTCAGTACTGCATGTTGACTGAAGTGAAAGGTTCCTTCCTTTAAATTGCTGTCAAGTTTAAGAATTATTGTTTTTATTCCTGAGTAAATCTTGAAATTGCTGGCACCACTGTTAGCTATTCAGTCTTCATTTTAGGAGATAAAATTATCAATTTCTGTACAAGTGCTAAAGCATATGCAATTTTATGTTAAGATCATGTTACTTCCATTACTTATATAATCTTAATAGATGAACCGCTCCAGAGTATACTACAGGATGGAAGTCATGTGAGGATATTTCTTAGTGCTATTCATCAATGATGGGTTACCAAGATAGATGAAGTTTGTTTAAAACAACGCTGAAAACAGTGCTCTTGAGAAGTCAATAAATAATCCTTGGGGCATACATGAGAACCCCCAAAATTCTAA
Source organism: Cheracebus regulus (assembly GCA_963574635.1). NCBI lineage: Eukaryota > Metazoa > Chordata > Mammalia > Primates > Pitheciidae > Cheracebus > Cheracebus regulus. The sequence goes on from CAUYQU010004205.1 coordinate 76,986, forward strand.
AATTAAGACTTCTGGCCCAGAATGGTAGCTCATGCCTGCAATCCCAACACTTTGGGAGGCTGAGGCAAGAGTATCCCTTGAGTCTAGGAGTTTGAGAGCAGCCTGGGTAACACAGGTATACCTTGTCTCAAAAACAACCACCACCACCACCACCACCACCACCAAACAAAAAACAAAAACAAACCCAAAAACCAAAACCAAAACCAAAAATCCAAGGCCTGGCACAGTGGCTCATGCCTGTAATCTCAGCCCTTTGGGAGGCCAAGACAGGCAGATCACTTGAGGTCAGGAGTTCGAGACCAGCCTGGCCAACATGGTAAAATCTTGTCTCTACTTAAAAAAAACAAAAAACAAAACAAAACAAATGACTTATAGCTATTATAGCCTGAATCACTTTCCTAATGTCAGCAGATAATATAGAAAGCTAAAAAACGATGTTCATTTCTTATAAGATTGTGTATAACTTTACTACTTTTGGTTTCCATCCATCCAGAGAAATATTTTCCTGGTGTTAAGATAATGTAAAATTACTGTGGCTTCATAAGGTGTGAACATGTGGATCATTTTCCTTTTGAGACAGGGTCTCCCTCTGTTGCCCATGATAGAGTGGTGCATAATTTCGGCTCACTGTAGCCTCAACCTCCTGGGCTCAGGTGATCCTCCCAACTCAGCTTTCTGAGTAGTTAGGACTACACAGGTGCACGCCACCATGTCCAGCTAATTTTTGTATTTCTTGTCGGGATGGGGTTTTACCATGTTACCCAGGCTGGTTTTGAACTCCTGGACTCAAGCAATCTGCGTGCCTTAGCCTCCTCCAGACTGCTGGGATTACAGGTGTGAGCCACTGAGCCCAGTCTAAGTGTGGGTTATTTTCTCCATGTTTTTATTTGCCATATCAATTTCATTTGGCTCTTGTGTTCTAGATACTTAAGATTAACATAAGCATTTGCTAAGTATGCTTACCCAATTTCTCTTTGGAATGATTAGCTGGTATAGCAACATCTAAAATTTAGTTTCCTGGCTGGGCATGGTGGCTCACGCCTGCAATCCCAGCACTTTGGGAAGTCGAGGCAGGTGGATCACGAGGTAAGGAGTTTGAAACCAGCCTGGCCAACATGGTGAAAGCCCGTCTCTACTAAAAATACAAAAATTAGCTAGGCGTGGCGGTGCGTGCCTGTAATCCCACTACTCGGGAGGCTGAGGTTTCAGTGAGTTGAGATCACGCCACTGCACTCCAGCCTGAGTGAGAACAAAACCCCATCTCAAAAAAAAGAAAGAAAGAAAAAAAATTAGTTTCCCTAACTCTCTCTCCATATTTCCCTCAAAAACCCATGTATTCCAGTTTAGTCTTCAGAAAGTTCACCCAGAACCATCCTACCAGTTATCTTCCAAAAGCTGACAAAGAATTTTATAGTCAGGAGATGATTCTTACGTTCCAAACAGTGACTACAGAAAGGTCTGTTCCTTTCTGCAAATATCAAAATAGTTAAGTCAGTACCTGGTTTTGTTTTCAGTTTCAAAATAGTTTATAACATTCTCCAGTTTTCCAATACATATGAAAGACCCCTTCACATTCAACTTCATAATGTAAATGGAAGCATAAAAGTCACCATGTCTAAAAAGCACAATTCATGCCATTTATCCTTTCAGGCTATGTTGAAACTTCAAATGACAAGAAAAAATACAGAATTGAAGTTCACTCTATAATTTTCAGAGAACTGAATTATTGGGCTAAATGCTAAATTGCACAGTCAATTTGATTACTAATCCTAAGCCTCAACATATATAGTCTTAATAAAATAAGACTATTTATCTGGCACAGATTACGTAGTCATGGTATGCTTTTCCAAAATGTTCCATGTAGTAATTGCAAATGCCTTAGAATTACATCTTACCCAATTCAATGACTTGCTGGTCCTAGTAACCCAGCCAACTATCATTTCTAATTAGCATGTAAGTTTATCATGAAAGGTCAACAGAGCATACTGATCAACAGAGCATACTGACAACCTAATATTAAAATTATAACTAGGCTTCCTCAACATGATAAAGAGCACCCACCTGTGAGACCCACACCTATGTCATACTTCACAGTCAAGGATTGGATGCTTTCCCCCTAAGATCAGTAAGACAAGGATGTCTGTTCTTGGTACTTCAACATTGTATTGGAGATTCTAACCAGGGCAATTAGGCAAGAAATAAAGGGCATCCAGACTGGAAAGAAGTAAAAACATTTTCATTTGCAAAAATGCATGATCTTGTATACAGAAAATCTTAAGGAACCCCTAAGAAACTATTAAAACTAATGAGTTCGTAAGATTTCAAAGTGCAAGATCAATACACAAAAACCAACTGTTATTTCTACATGCTAGCAAAGAACAATCTGAAAATGAAATTGAAAAAAGAATTATTAACTCAAGGCAGATTAAAGACTTAAATGTAAGACCTCAAACTGTAAGTATATCCTAGAAGAAACCTAGGAAATACTCTTCTCAACACTGCCCTAGGCAAAGAACTTATGACTAATCTTCAAAAGCAAATGCAACAAAAAACTTGAAAACCGGGCCCTAGTTAAACGAAAGAGTTTCTGCATAGCGGAAGAAACCTACCAAGAGAGTAAACTGACAACCTACAGAATGGGAGAAAATACTTGCAAACTATGCGCTCAACAAGGGACTAATACCCAGAATCTATAAGGAACTTAAATCCACAAAGAAAACACCAAATATCACTGTTAAAAAGTGGGAAAAGGGTATGAACAGACACTTCTCAAAAGAAAACAATCAAGTGGTCAACAAACATATGAAAAAACACTCAGTATCACTAGTCAGAGAGATGCAAATCAAAACCACAATGAGATGCCATCTCACCCCAGTCAGAGTGACTATTAGCGCTGGGCAAGGTGGCTCAAGCTTGTAATCTCAGCATTTTGGGAAGCTGAGGTGGGAGGATCACTTGAACCCAGGAATTCAAGACTAGCTTGGGCAACATAGTGAGACCTCATCTCTGAAAAAAATCAAAAGATTAGCCTGTTATACTGGTGTGTGCCTACAGTCCCACCTACTTGGAAGGCTCAGGTGGGAGGGTCACCAGAGCCTGGAAAGTCACGGCTGTAATGAGCCATAATCATGCCACTGCATTCCAGCCTGGGGAACAGACTGAGACGCTGCATCAAAATAGGGGACCATTACACAGTGCTGGTAAGTCTATCAACTAGTTTAGCCCCTGTGGAAAGCAGTTTGGGGATTTCTCAAGAAACTAAAAACAGAATGACCATTTAACTCAGCAATCTCATTACTGGGTATATATCCAAAGAAAAATTGTGACTGGGTATGGTGTCTCACACCTGTAATCTCAGCACTTTGGGAGACCAAGGCCAAGGAGGGTGGATCACTTGAGCCCAGGAATTCGAGACCAGCCTGCGCTACATGGTGAGACTCTGTCTACAAAAAATACAAAAATTAGTTGGGTGTGGTGGGTGCCTGTAGTTCTAGCTACAAGGAGGCTGAGGTAGGAGGATGATTTAAGCTTGGGAGGCAGAGGTTGCAGTGAGCCAAGATTGCACCGCTGCACTCCAGCCTGGGCGACGGAGTGAGACCCTATCTCAAAAATAAATGTGGTATATATACACCATGAAATACTACAAAGCCATGAAAAGAATGAAATCATGTCCTTTACAGCGAAATGGATGCAGCCAGAGGCCATTAATCTAAGTGAATTAACATAGAAACCGAAAACCAAATGCCATATGTTCTCACTTATAAGTGGGAGCTAAACACCACACAGTCATAAAGATGGGAACAGTAAACACCAGGCACTCCAAAAAGTGGGAGAGAAAGAGGGGCAAGCAGTGAAAAACTGTCAAGTACTATATTCATTATCTGGATGACAGGATCATAGAAGCCCAAACTTCAGTATCACACACTATATCCATGTAACAAACCTGTACCACACGTACCTTGAATCTAATTTTTTTTTTTTGAAGATGGAGCCTCGCTCTGTCGCCCAGGCTGGAGTGCAGTGGTGCGATCTCAGCTCATTGCAACCTCTGCCTCCTGGGATCAAGCGATTCTCCTGCCTTAGCCTCCTGAGTCGCTGGGATTACAGGTGCAGGCCACCATGCCCAGCTAATTTTTGTATTTTTAGTAGACAGGGTTTCACCATGTTGGTCAGACTGGTCTCGAACTCCCGATCTCGTGATCTGCCCGCCTTGGCCTCCCAAAGCACTGGGATTACTGGCATGAGCCACCGCCCTCAGCCAAATCTAAAAATTTTAATTAAAAATAAATACCACCAACAGGCCAATTTCAAATTACAAAAAAATTTCAACTATAAAGATCAGCTGGGCGCGGTAACTCCGTCTCCAAAAAAAAAAAAAAATTACAAATGTTTTCCTCCCAAAAACCAATGTAATACTTATGAAGCACAAGACCTGCACACTGACAACTAGTGTTGAAAGAAATGACAGACCTTAAAAAAAAAAAAGATATCCTATGCTCATGGATCGAAAGTTAGTATGATTCCCCAAACTCATCTATAGATATAACACAATTCTTACTGAAAATACCAGCATGCTTTTTTGCAGAAATTGACAAGCAAATCCTAAAAATTTACATGCAAATGTAAGGAACCCAGAATACCCAAAATTATCTTGAAAGAACAAAGTTACACTCCCAAGTTCCCAATTTCCAAACTTCATACAAAACTACAGCTAACTATGAAGACAGTTTGGTACTGACCTAAGGACAGAGATCAGTGGAGTTAAAAATAAGTAAGTCTAGAAATACATCTTTGCATTTATAAATTATTTTTTCACAAGGGTTGCAGGACAAATCAATGAAGAAGTCTTTTTAACAAATGGCACTGAGACAACTGGATATCCACATGCAAAAGAAAGAAGCTGGACTTCCAATCTCACACCACAGTTTGTGTTGTTGCGATTTTGAGACAAGGTCTTGCTTTGTTGCCTAGGGTTTTCAGTGGCAGGATCACAGTAGCTCACTGCAGCTTCCAACTCTCGGGCTCTAGTAATCTTCATGCCTCTGCCTCCTGAGTAGCTGGGACTACAGGTCTGTATCACCTTGCCTGGCTAATTCAAAAGTGTCTTTTTCCTAGGCTGGGCATGGTGGCTCATGACTACAATCCCAGCACTTTGGGAGGCCAAAGCAGGCAGATCACTTAAAGTCGGGAGTTCAAGACCAGCCTGGCCAACATGGTAAAACCCCGTCTCTACTAAAAATATAAGTATTAGCCGAGTGTGGTGGCAAGCGCCTATAATCCCAGTTACTCGGGAGGCTGAGGCAGGAGAATCTGCACCCAGGAGGCAGAGGTTTCCTGGAGCCGAGATTGTGCCAATGCACTCCAGACTTCAGCCTCGGCAACAGACCAAGACTCTGCCACAAAAAAAAAAAAAAAAAAAAAAAGTGGTTTTTCCTGCCTCAGCCTCCCAAACTGCTAGAATCATATTGGTAGGAGCCACCATGCCTAGCCCATATATAGTATCTTTGTGACCTTCAATTAGGCAACAGTTTCTTAGATATCATACCAGAAGCACGAGCAACAACAATGTGTAAGTGGACTTTATCAAATTAAAAACTTCTATGTTACAAAATATGCTGTCAAGAAAGTGAAAAAAAAAAAAAACTATAGAATGGAGAAAACATTTTACTAATCATACCTCATAAGGCAGGATATGTAAAGAATTCTTACACCTCAACATTAAAGACAAATTAAAACGGGCAAAGGATTTAAATAGACATTTCTCCAAAGAAAACACACTGATGGACAACAGCCACATGGAAACAAGCCCAACATCATTAGGAAATTAGGGAAATGCACATCAAAACCACAATGAGATACTTACTTCATGAGTAAAATTTTAAACAGACAATGACACGTAATGACAAGGATGTGGAAAAACTGGAACCTGTATACATTGTTGGTGGGAATGTAAAACAACATCACCATTTGAAAAACAGTTCGGTAGCTGCTCAAAATGTTAGTGTACAGAATCACTATAGGCCCCAATAATTCCATGCTTAGGTATATACCTAAGAGAGAGAAAATCTATGTATGTTCACACAAAAATTGGTACAAGCATGTATGTACAAATTATAGCATTATTCTTTTTTTTCTCTTATTCTTCAGAGAAGGAAATAGGTTCTGTGAGACATTATTCATTACTCATAATAGAACAAAACTGGAAACAACCCAAATGTTCATCAACTAATGGATAAACATTATTCAGCAATAATAAGGAATGAAATACCTGCTATATTCATGAATGAAATATAACACGCTATGCTAAGAGAACCAGTCACAAAGGGACATAGATTGAGTCCATTTATATGCAATATCTAGAAAAACAGATAATGAACTGTGGTTGTCAGGAACTGGTGGGAGGAAAACACAGGCAACAACTGCTAATGGGTATAGGTTTTTTTGAGGGTGATGAAAATATTCTGGAATTAGATAATGAGGATCACACAGACCTTGAATATACTATTAGTTTGGCATTCAATAAATTGTACTGAAGGCCGGGTGCAGTGGCTCATGCCTGTAATCCCAGCACTTTGGGAGGCTGAGGCAGGCAGCTCCCTTGAGGCCAGGAGTTCAAGACTAGCCTGTCCAACATGGCAAAACCTTGCCTCAAAAAAAATGCAAAAAAATTAGCCAGGAGTGGCCGGGCACAGTGGCTCACGTCGTCAGAAGATCAAGACCATCCTGGCCAACATGGTGAAACCCTGTCTCTACCAAAAATACAAAAATTAGCTGGGCATGGGGTCGTGTGCCTATAATTCCAGCTACTCAGGAGGCTGAGGCAGGAATCACTTGAACCCAGGAGGCAGAGGTTGCAGTGAGTCAAGATTGCACCACTGTACCCCAGCCTGGGCAACAAGAGCAAAACTCCACCTCAAAAACAACAACAACAACTAACAACTGTTGTCATACTACTAGCCAGTGAGCATCTAAGGACAAAACTGTCATATTGACTGCTGTAACATTATCGTAAGTGTTCTATGAATGAAATTTGAAATCAGAAGTAAGTCCAGCTAATGTATATGCCTTTTAGCAATTACCATACTGTGGGGGAAAAGGTGGGACAAAAAAGTAGTAAACAGCTACCAGAATCAGCACTATCCATGAAGGATTCACAAACAGGTGAAAGGAAAATGCATTTAAATGTGTATACCGCTTGGTAGTAGTGGTATATTCACCCAAGGGATTTAAACTCAGGGTTTTTTGAATATTAAATTCATTGTCTTTTGAATATTCAAATGAAGGGAATGGTTGCCAGGGGCCAGGGAAGAGGGGAACAAGAAGTTAGTGTTTAAGGGGTACATTTTAGTTGGGGAAGATAAAGTTCTGGATGGTGACAGTCCCAAAACAATGTGAATGTACTTAATGCCACAAAACTGCACACTTAAAAATGGTTAAAATGGCTAATTTTATAATATGTACATTTTATACTACAACGTAAATAAGGAAAATTCCATTAGACTTAAAATCTTTAGTCACACACACTATAGATCAAACATTATTTGTCCTTTTATTTTTAAACTTTTAATTTTTTTTTTTCTAATAGAGATGGGGTGTCACCATGTTGGCCAGGATGGTCTCGAACTCCTAGCCTCAGGTGATCCACCCATCCTGGCCTCCCAAAGTGCTGGGATTACAGGCGTGAGCCACTGCGCCTGGCCTATTTGTCCTTTCTAGACTATCAAATGCAGTAACAAAACTCTACTACAATATGGAGAATGAAATTTCAGTGTGAGAAGGTCATGATAATAACCAAAGCTTCACCACTATGAGATCTGTGCAATGAGCAAATTAATAAACTCTATAAAATTTGCCTAACCTTTCATAAAAAGGTGACTTTGGTGGTACTGAAAGCTGAAAAAGAGGCCTGGATGTCTTCAGCATGAGGAAGCAGCAAAGATGAAATCATAGAAGAGAGTAGGAGCAAGCTACATACAAGTTTATCAGGTCAGAGAATTTCGTCTTGTAAGTGCAATGTGGAAGTCCCTTAAGGGTTTTTTGCAGATGAATAAATAACACAATCTTTAAGAAACTACTCTGGCACTCTGCAGAGAATGGACTGGAGGAAGACAACAAAGGAAGCCAGAGCCTAGCTAGGAGACGATGACAGCTGCGGTGTGAGATGATGGCTGGACTAGTGTGCTGACTGAGGAAACAGAGTTCACGAACTTGGGTGTGTTCTGGAGACAGAATCGATGGTCTCAGAGACAAATCAAAGAATAAGAAAGGGAAACAAATCAAGATGAATTCCAAGTTTCTCACAGTGAACTAGGTTAGAGTGCCTTATGGAGACGGGAAGGACTGGCAAAAAGCAGGATTCAGAGAAAAAGAGAAACCAAAATCACCAACATTGAAGAGAGGTTGGCTTTTGTTTATTTATTCAAAAAGGATGGTGCTTTGCGGTATTAGGGTTATAGTTTTCTCTGAAGCAGTCTACCATTGCCATCTACTGATGCAAACTAAGGATAAACACTTTGGGGGTAGTTTCTCTAAGTCTTCAAGTAGACTCAACACACTAAACTAGCCCAGTAAGGCTGAGTACAGTGGCTCACACCTGTAAATCCCAGAACTCTGGGAGGCCAAGGCAGGAGAATCATTTGAGGTCAGGATTTTGAGACTAGCCTAGGCAACATAGCAAGACCCTGTCTCTATTTTTTAAAAACTTAAATAAAATCAAACAGAATCTCATACCCCTATTTAGGTGATGTCATCTACAACTGCATCTACCACATTTATTTGTGGAAAAACAATCTCCCTCCAGTGTTTCCTTCTACAGTTAGTACAGAACCAACACACCCAGTCATGTAAACTAGAAATCTTGCCAGTATCTTTGATTCTATATCCTATCCGTACACACTCTCCCATCTATTACTTTGGGCCAGGCATAGTGGCTCACACCTGTAATTCCAACATTTTGGAAGGCCAAGGCAAGAGGATTGCTTGAGCCCAGAGTTCAACACTAGCCTGGGTAACAAAGCAAAATGCCATCTTTACTTAAAAAAAAAAAAAAAAAAAAAAGCAAGGCAGGGTGTTACATGCCTGTATCACCAGCTACTCAGGTGAGGCAGGAGGATCCCTTAAGCCAAGGAGTTCGAGGTTACAGGGAGCCATGATCATACAACTCCACTTTAGCCTGGACAAGAGAGCAAGCCACTGTATACAATTTTTTTAAAAAAAAAAAAAAGAGGGGGCGGGGGGAGAAAGAAGAAGAGAGGGAAAGAAACAAACGAAAAAAAAAAGAAAGAAATCTGCTGCTTTAGGCTGGGCACGGTGGCTCACACCTGTAACCGCAGCACTTTCGGAGGCCGAGGCAGGCAGATCACCTGAAGTCAGAGTTTGAGACCAGCCTGACCAACATGGAGAAACCTCGTCTTTACTAAAAATACAAAATTAGCTGGCCCTGGTTGTGCATACTTGTAATCCCACCTACTCAGGAGGCTGAGGCAGGAGAATTGCTTGAACCTGGGAGGCAGAGGTTGTGAGGTGAGCCGAGATAGCATCACTGCACTCCAGCCTGGGCAACAAGAGTGAAACTCCATCTCAAAAAAAAAAAAAATTCTGCTTTGTATCTAAGTCAGAGGCTCACTTTTAAAATACTCATGACCAGAATTCTGTACCCAATGGAGATTCAGAGTTAATATTCTAGGTTGAGACCTGACAAAAACTTTTTTTTTAAAAAGTGCCCCCAGATGATTCTGATGTGCACGCCTGCTTAAGAGCCACTATTCATGAACTCAAAAATCTTTCCTTCATTATTCTTAATGTTACTGTCCTCATTTTCTCTTGCCTAGACTACTAAAATAGCTTCCCTATATCTCCAGCCTTCCCCATTCTGACCTATTTTCTTCATCACCACCAGAATTCCCTAACTCAAATATCTTTTGCTATTAAAAAAAATGTGGGCCAGGCGCAGTGGGCTCATACCTGTAATCTCAGCACTTTGGGAGGCTGAGGCAGGAGGACTGCCTGAGCCCAGGGGTTTAAAAGACCAACCTGAGCAACATGGCAAGACCCATTTTCTACAAAAAATACAAAAATGAGCCAGGTGCGCAGTGGCTAGTGCCTGATCCCAGTTACTCAGGAGGCTGAGGTGGGAAAATTACTTGAGCCCAGGAGGTCAATGCTACAGTGAGCCATGATGGTGCCATTGCACTCCAGCCTGGGTGACAGAGAGAGATCTTGTCCTCCCCTCACCAAAAAAAGTGGTAACTGATAAATTCTGAATAAGATCTTATATACTACTGTATCAATTTCCAAATGCTGATAATCATAATGGGGTTATGTAACAGAACATCCTTGATTTTATAAAACAAACATTATTTAGGAGTAAAGGGGCATCATGTCTGCAATATAACCTCCAATAGTTCACACAAAAATGTATGTATATAGACTGACAGAATACACCTGTGATAAAAATGTTAACATTTGCATCAAAACAAAGTTTTTAAAAATCCAATTGTCAAAACATTTCATTCTGAGTTGTACTTTTCTTAACAACATACTTAAGCTGTTAAATCATTTACACACACCATTTACACATAAATACTTTGTAGACCCAAATAATCAACTTACTGGCATATATATAATTCTATCCTTTTCTTCTGGATGAACGACAAAAATTTCTGGAGAGAATATGACAAGGCAATTTCCTTTCACAGGCCAAAGTTGTAGAGCGTGGGTTAAGGGATGCAGCTCTTTGAATTCTTTTCATTAAAATGAGTAAGACAATAAAGACAAAGCACACCCTTTCCAAGTCAGTAGAAAAGCATTACTATCAGATAATTCACAAATAACAATAAAGTAAATAGTATACTTAACTCAGAAGGGTGTGAAAATCCAGATAATCTAGATAACAATATGTAATGACTCTTTAAGTGAAACAGCCAAAACAAACAACCCACCTAGACTATCCTGGTTGGCCCCATAGGTGTTGTGATTTTGGACTGTCAGAAATATGGCATGGTGACTCACGCCTGTAATCCCAGCACTTTGGGAGGACAAGGCAGAATCACTTGGTCTCAGGAGTTTGAGACTAGCCTGAGCAACACAGCAAAACCCCGCCTCCACAAAAAATATAAAAATTAGCTGAGTGCGGTGGCATGTACCTGTGGTCCCAGCTATTTGGAGGGCTAGAGTAGGAGGATCACTTGACTTAGGAGGCAGAGGTTGCAGTGAGCTGAGATCATGACACTGCACTCCAGTCTGGGCAACAGAGTGAGACTTCCATATAAAAAAAAAAAAAGAAAAGAAAAGAAAAGAAAGAAAAGAAAAAAGAAATAAAGAAATGCAGCACTAATCTAGAGCAGGGAGGATACTGACTGACCCTATGGAGGTCTATGGAGAGTTCTGGACTCACAGTGGATTCACAGACTCTTTGAAGCTGATCTCTGGAATTCAGGCAGAGATCTCTGGCTCAGTGTAACACAGAAGTTTTTTTTTTTTTTTTCTCTGAGACAGAGTCTCCCTCTATTGCCAGGCTGGAGTGCAGTGGCTCAATCCTGGCTCACTGCAACTTCCATTTTCCAGTTTCAAGCAATTCTCCTGCCTCAGCCTCCCGAGTAGCCAGGACTACAGGTGTGCACCACCACACCCAGCTAATTTTTTTGTATTTTTAGTAGGGATGGGGTTTCACCATGTTGGTCAGGATGGTCTTGATCTCTTGACCTTGTGATTTGCCCGTCTCAGCCTCCCAAAGTGCTGGGATTACAGGTGCGAGACTCTGCGCCCGGCCACACAGAAGTATTTTTAAGCATAGTTTTTAGACTCATTAAATTTCCCTTGATCATAGATTCAATTAGATAGTTGTATGTATGATTCAACATTTGTGCCAAGAACCAAAATAGAAAAAACTGTGCCGTCACTAGCCAGTATTCTAACAAATTGCTCACTACAATTAATTGTCAAATCAATACTAAGTTTTACCTCTCTAGCACTAGTGTTCTATAATGTATTTAAACAAGCAGAATTCAAAATACCTTGTTTAACCTTATCAACGACAGGAAAAGAACTGCCAAAACACTTTAAAATAATTTTAGAAAATGCAGGATTTGTATGAATGGTACTAAAATGTGTTAATTGATACATGAAAACAATTATTTTAATATAATTATGAGCCTTGAGAAAAGCACTACATTCAGAAATACAATCTAGAATGAAACAAAAATGACAAACTCAACTCACCAGCAATTTCTACAATATCACCAGGAACTATGTCTTTAGCTTTAATCCGCTGTACACTCTTTCTGTCCTGTCGATACACTTTGCCCATTTCAGGCTCATATTCCTTAAGGGCTTCAATGGCATTTTCAGCATTTCGTTCCTATATAAAAGAAAACAGAAGAGTAGTAAAGACCTTTCTGCCATTGTAATTATTTCTAACCCAAGGAATAAAATGTTCGAGTAAAAATAAAAAAAAAAAGTTCGAGTTATAATCTTAAAAAAAAAAAATCAAAAAGGCCAGGCGCAGTGGCTCACAAGGTCAGGAGTTTGACATCAGCCTGACCAAAATGGTGAAACCGCATCTCTACTCAAAATGCAAAAATTAGCCCGGTGCAGTGGCGGGCACCTATAATCCCAGCTACTTGGGAGGCTGAGGCAAGAGAATCACTTGAACCTGGGAGGCGAAGGTTGCAGTGAGCTGAGATTGCACCATTGCACTCTAGCCTGGGTGACAGAGTGAGACTCCATCTCAAAAACAAACAAAAACGGAGAGAAGTCCACTAGTAACATTTGTATTACACACTTCATATCTTAAGGCAATAGACACCTTACCTTATAAGGGCACTTCTGATTTTATATTAAAAATGAAAAGCAGGCCGGGCGCAGTGGCTCATGCCTTAATCCTAGCACTTTGGGAGGCCGAGGTGGGTGGATCACCTGAGGTCAGGAGTTCAAGACCAGCCTGGCCATCATGATGAAACCCCATCTTAAAAAAAAAAAAATGAAAAGTAAACACCCTCAATTAAGGTAAGGGGATAAAACAATGAGGAAAAGCAATTATTGACTCTGCTGTCCCTAAGACTGCAAAACACAGCCTTCACCTCTAGCCAAATCCCCCTACCATTTAAAATCAGTTCTGTCTCATGAGAGGCATTACAGTTTAACAGTCTGGGCTAAGCTGCCCAGGTTCCATATAGGCTCTTAACAGCTATGTGACTGTAGAAAGGTTACATAATATACAAGTTTACTGTCTCTAAAATGACAACACTGACAGTTCCTACCTCAAGGCTTGTGAGGGTAAGAAGTCATATGTAACATGCTTAGATTGTTTTTGGGCACACAGTAAATGCTATGAGTGATTAATATGTCTCACAACCCCTAAGAACTATCCCTCCAGTGGTAAAGACCAACGAATGACTGGATTCTCATCACAGCACTGCCAGTCGCAAGCCATATATTTCTCACGACATCATATATGAACTGTCAACCATTAGTCACAGCAATTTTCTTCCAAATTTCAAAATGGAAGATGTACAATCAAAACAGCCTAAAGAGAATTAAATGACACAAAGCTGAAAACTGGTTACCTCACTTTTGATGTATACACCCCTGAAAAAAGTATTAAAAAACCTTAAATTTGAGAAATACATGATAAAGTTAATTTCAAACTCATATCAGATATTCTTACTCTTCAAGATCATATTGGGTGGAACTTAACTGTACTGCTCAAGGTTAAACGAATATACCATGAGCACTGTATTTTGCATTCACTTAAATTATCAGCTGAGCACAGTAGCTCATGCCTGTAATCCCAGAACTTTTGAGGGGCCAAGGTAAGAGGATCGCTTGAGTCCAAGACTTCCAGACCTCCCAGCTGCTCAGGAGGCTGAGGTGGGAGGACTACTAAGCCCGAGAGGCAGAGGTTGCAGTGACTTGTGATCGTGGCACTGTACTCCAGCCAGGGCAACAGAGTGAAGCTGTCTTGGTGGGGAAAAGAAAAGATAAATTATCTCTGACCCTGAGGACAAAGATGACAATTAAAATCACTGAAAAGGCCAGGCACAGTGGCTCATGCCTGTAATCCCAGCACTTTGGGAGGCGGAGGTGGGCAGATCATGAAGTCAAGAGTTCAAGACCAACCTGGCCAACACGGTGAAACCCTGTCTCTACTAAAAATACAAAAATTAGCTGGGCATGGTGGTGTGCACCTGTAATCCCAGCTACTCAGGAGGCTGAGGCAGGAGAATTGCTTAACTGGGACCTGGGAGGTGGAATTTGCAGTGAGCCAAGATCATGCCACTGCACTCCAGCCCGGGCTACAGAATGAGACTCTGTCTCAGCAAAAAAAAAATTATCAAATAAAAAAATAAAATCACTGAAAATAGACTTCCACATCCCCCCTATATTCACAGTACCAAATATAATATTGAATGTAGGGAGTGGGGAAAGGAACTGAATAATCATAAATTTAGATAGTATACACCAAAAAATGTTAACAAGTAAATACAAATACACCTAACTTACTGGAACAAAAATATAAATTACAAAACTTTTAAGGTTTCCTCTATTTCTAAAAGTTTATAACCTCCATACCCTTCCAGTTACATCTCCTACTCAAATGCAACGTGGCTTATCGTTCCTCAAACACATTTGGTACCCTTTGGCTCCTGCCACTCCTTCTCTGGAATAATCTCCCACAGCCTCCTTCACTCACAAAACTCTGTTTCTGAAGAGTTACCAACTGCTTGTCACCGCCTCTAATCCCAGCACTTTGGGAGGCTGAGGTGGGCAGATCCCCTGAGGTTGGGAGTTTGAGACCAGCCTGGCCAACACGGTAAAACCCTGTCTCTACTAAAAATACAAAAAATTAACTGGGGTGTGGTGGTGCACACCTATAATCCCAGCTACTTGGGAGACTGAGGCAGGAGCAAGACACAAAAAAAAAAAAAAAAAAAAAAAAAGAGTCTGGGCACAGTGGCTCACGCCTGTACTCCCAACACTGGGAGGCTGAGGCAGGTGGATCGTTAGGTCAGGAGTTCAAGACCAGCCAGGTGAAACCCCATCTCTACTAAAAATTAAAAAAAAATTAGCCATGTGGTAGCATATGCCTGTAGCCCCAGCTACTCGGGAGGAGGAGGCAGAATTGCTTGAACCCACGAGGCGGAGGTTGCAGTGAGCCAAGATCGCGCCACTGCACTCCAGCCTGGGTGACAGAGCAAGACTCTGTCTTAAATTAAAAACAAAAAACAAGAAGCCATCCTGGATGATGCTGGTCAGAAATAATATGCCCCCCATACTACCTTATACTGTCATTATAATTTTCCTTACTTTCAGAAAGCCAGAACCCTCTATTGATGCTTATACCATTTAGTATACTGAAGACTTAAGAATGTTCTTTTTTTAAAAATTCAGACAAATCATTTTTTTTCCCTGAGACAAAGTCTAGCTCTGTCGCCTAAGCTGGAGTGCAGTGGCACGATCTTAGCTCAATGCAACCTCAGCCTCCCAGGTTCAAGCTATTTGCCTGCCTCAGTCTCCCAGGTGGCTGGGAGCGTATGCTACCACACCTGGCTAATTTTCCGTATTTTTAGTAGAGACAGGGTTTCGCCATGTTGGCCAGGCTGGTCTCAAACTCCTGACCTCAAGTGATCCACCCCGCCTCAGCCTCCCGAAGTGCTGGGATTACAGGCATAACCCATGGCACCCAGACTAAATACAACTGTTTTTAGAAAAACATGAGAAATATAGCACAATTACAAATGTCTAAGTAGACCATCTTTCTCATAATGTTTGTTGATAAAGATTAGACGTTTACAATTTCAGCAGGACTAAGTATGTTTATAAGATGTGTCAGGCCGGATGCAGTGGCTCATACCTGTAATCCTAGCACTTTGGGAGGCTGACGTCGGCGAATCACCTGAGGTTGGGGTTTGGGACCAGCCTGACCAACATGGTGAAACCCTGTCTCTACTAAAAATACAAAAAATTAGCCTAGCATGGTGGTGTTCACCAGTAATCCCAGCTACTCGGGAGGCTGAGATAGGAGAGTCGCTTGAACCGGAAGGAGGAGGTTGCAGTGAGCCAAGGTCGCACCACTGCACTTCAGCCTGGGCAACAAGAGCAA
This sequence comes from Cheracebus regulus, assembly GCA_963574635.1. Classification (NCBI taxonomy): domain Eukaryota; kingdom Metazoa; phylum Chordata; class Mammalia; order Primates; family Pitheciidae; genus Cheracebus; species Cheracebus regulus. Next base: position 93,088 of record CAUYQU010004205.1, read on the forward strand.
AACTCTTTGTCTCCTAAAAAAAAGGCTGGGTGCAGTGGCCCATGCCTGTAATCCTAGCACTCTGGGATGCCAAGGTGGGTAGATCATGAGGTCAGGAGTTCAAGACCAGCCTGACCAAGATGGTGAGACCCCATGTCTACTAAAAATACAAAAATTATCCAGGCATAGAAGCAGGTGCCTGTAATCCCAGCTACTTGGGAGGCTGAGGCAGGAGAATCACTTGAACCCAGGTGGCAGAGGTTGCAATGAGCCGAGATTGTGCCACTGTATACCAGCCCGGGTAACAGTGAGATGAAAAAAAAAAACCCCAAAACACAAAAATTTAAAAAGATGTGTCTACTTTAGTCCAAATGTCTAAAAGATCAATACTTAACATGAATTTTAAGTCTCAGAACCTATAATATGCACTGAAGGGGAAACAAAACAAATTTTATAGCTCAACCTACCAAAAAGTCCAAGGAGAACAAAAATGACATGAAGCTTTTATAATGTATGTCACAGGAAGCAACTAAGAGACATAAAGACAGAAGCTGGTTCTCTCTCATTCTCATTTCCTTAAGCAGCTTCTCTCATCCATTTTAACTCCTTCCTATCATAAAGGATAAATAAATTTTTTTTTTGAGATAAGGTGTTGCTCTGTTCCCTGGATTGGAGTGCAGTGGTATGATCATGGCTCACGGCAGCCTTGATGTCCTGGGCTCAAGCAACCCTCGCACCTCAGTCTCCTGAGTAGCTGAGACTACAGACCCATGCCACCATGCTTGGCGAAGAATAAGCAATCTTAACTGCAAAGTTTATATGCATAAGGTCAAAAAACTGCAATTAATTAAATTAATGGGCCCGGCATGGTGGCTCACGCTTGTAATCTCAGCACTTTGGGAGGCTGAGGAGGGCGGATCACTTGAGGTCAGGAGCTTAAGACCAGCCTGGCCAACATGGTGAAACACTTTTTCTACCAAAAAAATACAAAAATGAGCTGGGTGTGGAGGTGCGTACCTGTAGTCCCAGATACCTGGGAGGCTGAGGCACGAGAACCACCTGAACCCGGGAGGCAGAGGTTGCAGTGAGCCGAGATGGCGCCATTGCACTCCAGCCTGGGCAACAGAGTGAGACCATGTCAAAAAACAATTAATGGAATAAAGGGAAAATATGTGTAAACTTCCCACAGACATACTGTTACTCAATCCATCAGGAAAAACGGTAACAGAAAGATTAATACAGCCCTAGTCACTTAAATAACTTACTGAAATTTTGCACTACAGGAATTTTTGCTTACCTGCCATACACCCACAATTGCATTGGCTACTAATATGAGTAAAATTACAAAAGGTTCTACAAAGGCTGTAATTGTTTCTTCACCTTCTTCAAACCAAGCCAAAACCTAGAAGAGAAATGGCACATGTTAGAATGTATGTTGTTTTAGGTTTAATGTCACTTTTTAAAAAAGTGGCTAGCACTAGTTGGGTGCAGTGGCTCCAGCCTGTAATCTCAGCACTTTGGGAGGCTGAGGCAGGTGGATCACCTGAGGTCAGGAGTTCCAGACCAGCGTGCCCAACATGGCGAAACCCTATCTCTACTAAAAATACAAAAAATAAGTTGGGTGTGGTGTCAGGCGCCTGTAATCCCAGCTATCTGGGAGGCTGAGGCAGGAGAATCACTTAAACCTAAGGAGGCCGAGGCTGCAGCAAGCCGAGGTCACGCCATTGCATTCCAGCCTGGGCAACAAGAGCAAAACTCTATCTCAAAAAAAAAAAAAAAAAGTGGCTAGCATTAAAAGGATTATGATAGACAAAATCTATTTTCTTTCTTCAGAAACAAAGGGTGGCAAAATACAATTATATAAACTACCAGCTATGTCTTGTTTATAAGAATCATTAGAAGTCAAAACTATACTTCAGCTGGGCACGGTGGCTCACATCTGTAATCCCAGCACTTTGAGAGGCTGAGGTGAGCGATCACCTGAGGTCAGGAGTTCCAGATCAGCCCTCTCAACATGGCAAAACCCCATATCTACTAAAAATACATAAAAATTAGCCAGGCATGGTGGCATGACTGTAATCCCAGCTACTTGGGAGGCTGAGGCAAGAGAATCACTTGAACCTAGGAGGCGGAGGTTGCAATGAGCCAAGATCATGCCACCACACTCCAGCCTGGGTGACAGAGTAGGACCCGGTCTCAAAAAAAAAAAAAAGAAAAGAAAAGAAAAGCCAGGCATGGTGGATCACATCTGTAATCCCAGTACTTAGGGAGGCTGAGGCAGGTGGATAACCTGAGGTCAGGAATTTGAGACCAGCCTGGCCAACATGGTGAAACCATCTCTACTAGAAACACAAAAAATTAGCCAGGTGCAGTGGTGCACACCTGCAGTCCCAGCTACTTGGGAGGCTGAGACAGGAGAACTGCTTAATCCTGGAATGCTAAGGTTGCAGTGAGCTGAGATTGCACTACTACACTCCAGCCTGGGCGATACAGCAAGACTCAGTCTCAAAAAAAAACTATACTTCTTACATCTTACCTTTTGGTGTAATAATTCCATTTTAGAATCCAAATAAAATCTGGGGAGGGAGAATAAATTCCATTCATTTTATATGTGTCTATTTAGAAAAAAATAAAACTTCAATTCTTAGAATTATTTTATTTTATTTATTGAGATGGGAGTTTTGCTCTGTTGCCCAGGCTGGAGTGCAATGGTGGTGTGATCTCGGCTCACTGCAACCTCCACCTCCAGGGTTTAAGTAATTCTCCTGCCTTAGCCTTTTTAGTAGCTGGGGTTATAGGCGCTGGCCACTATGCCCAGCTAATTTTTTTTTGTATTTTTAGTAGAGACGGGGTTTCACCACGTTTGCCAGGCTGGTCTTGAACTCCTGACCTCAGGTGATCCACCCGCCTCAGCCTCCCAAAGTGCTGGGATTACAGGTGTGAGCCACCGCGCCTGGCTCGGAATGATTTCATTAAAGTAAAAAGTGATCATCTAATAGCCATGTTCATTTGGTTAATATTCATATCAAGTAATATCCATGTGACATAAATTCACAATATAAACAACTTGCTCATTGACTCAAATTTTAGAGCATATATAAATTATTAATTCTAGGCTGGGAATGGTGGCTCAGGCCTATAATCCCTGAACTTTGGGAGGCTAAGGCAGGAGTAATCCTTCATGCCAGGAGCTTGAGACCAGCCTGGGCAACACAGCGAGACCCTCATCTCTATAAAAGGAACAAAAAAAACAGTTCCCCATTTCTTTTCAATGGTACTACTGAAGGCTGTTTCAGAACCCTAAAGCTGTTGGGAAATCCAAAGTGTATTTTGAAGGTTATCTTCCATAAAATATCTATACAGCAACACAGCACTTCAGAGATAACGTAAGTCCAAAAATATAACTGGATACAGAACACTGCCCCCCAAAAAAGGAGCACAGGATTAGACTTTTAGCTCATACAACTATAACCTTGTTAAGATTAAAAACTACAAATTTCTAAAAACAAACAGACAAAAACTACAAATTAAGAGTCACACTGCACTTCTCAATCCAACAACTATAAACATGGTAAAAAGAAAGAACCTACCGCAATGAGCAAACAGTGATGTATATGGTTAAAAATTAAAAAACCTATTTTTGTGGAAACTTACCAATCCAGAAGCAGTGTTAACCAGATCTAATGATTCAGTCTTGGAGGCTGAATTTTCTTCAGCCTAGGCCGAGGTGGTTGATCACGAGGTCGGGAGTTCGAGACCAGCCTGACCAACATGGTGAAACCGTCTCTACTTAAAAATACAAAAATTAGCTGGGTGTAGTCGCGCACACCTATAATCCCAGCTACTTGGGAGGCTGAGGCAGGAGAATCACTTGAACCCGGGAGGTCAAGGGTGCAGTGAGCTGAGATCGTGCCACTGTACTCCAGCCTGGCAACAGAGCGAGACTCCATGGGGGTGGGGAAAACCTGCTTAAAATGTTTGCATATTTCACAATAAAATCTTCTTTAAAAGATCTACTTAGTGGCCAGGCGCGGTGCCTCACGTCTGTAATCCCAGCACTTTGGGAGGCCAAGGCAGGTGAATCACGAGGTCAGGAGATTGAGACCGGCCTGGCCAACATGGTGAAACCCCATCTCTACTAAAAATACAAAAATAAGCTGAGCATGGTGGCGCATGCTTACAGTCCCAGCTGCTCGGGAAGCTGAGGCAGGAGAATCACCTGAACTGGGAGGTGGAGGTTGCAGTGAGCCGAGATCATGCCACTGCATTCCAGCCCGGGCGAAAGAGCAAGACTCTGTCACACACACAAAAAAGACCTATTTGGTAAACCACGAAAGCACTCTTCCAAATGATTTATGGCAATAATGAATCCAAACAACTACATCTGTATTTAGTGGAATATTATACAGTGAGCTTTTACATAAATTACACAAACAGCAAACAACCACAAAGATTGAGGCAATGCCCAATACTGCAAGAAGGTAACCATGAATAAGAAATATCAGTTTGAGCAGGACAAAGAAAACAAAAACAGGAGGCACCAGGACCACCAGGTCCTGACAGATGCCAATCACCACCAACATCCAGTGAGCTAGGGCAAGCAGAAAACCAGAACGAATATGACAACTGTTACTGTAAGCTTTCAACAAGGCATTCTAGTGTCAAGGCCAGGAGTAATGCCAGAATGAAAACTTCTCCAGGAAGTTATAAATTGTGATAAATGCTGGATCACAGCTGCTCTGATACTAGACTTTCAAATATTGGCCAAGGAGAGCATATCAGAAATAAGAAACTTTAATTAGTTCTTGGGGGAGAAAAATTGCTCAACTTGAAGAGAAACTATGACCTTTCCAAAAGGTCAGTGAGGCATTAGCAACTGTAAGATAAGCTTCACACCTCATTAAAGTGGGTATGAATTTCCCTCTTGGCAGTAATGCCTGGGGAACAAACTTAAAGCAACATCCCTTGACAGCTAGGGCAAAGACAATGGCAAGCAGCTATGGGACTATCAGAGCAAACCTCTTACTTTAAAATACTACAGCCCAAAATGAAGGACAACCATATCACATCATGTCTGGCAGTCCTTCACAGTTCTGTTCTATTGACAAGAAAACCTCCTGCCTTGTGTAAGGAGAAAGGGGATTGCTGACAAAATAATCCAGGAGATGGGGAGGGAGATAGGGTAAGAGAAAGGGGAGGAAAACTGGATGAGTGACACTGATGAAATGCAAGATGACTTACTGCAGTATTATAGTACTGTAGTAATGCGAGTTCATAATTATGGTTTATCAGAAGTTATACAAAGTATATTTATACAAGAAACTGGGAAAATGTTTCTAACAATCTTGACAATAGGTCAAATATAAAGAATGATCTGTTTCAGGCTGGACGTGGTGGTTCACTCCTGTAATCCCAGCACTTTGGGAGACTGAAGTAGGCAGATCACCTGAGGTCAGAGTTCAAGACCAGTCTGACCAACATGGCGAAACCCTGTCTGTACTACAATACAAAAAAATTAGCTGGGTATGTTGGCGGACACCTACAATCCCAGCCACTTGGGAAGCTGAGGCAAGAGAATCGCTTGAACCTGGGAGGCAGAGGGTGCAGTGAGCCAAGATTGTGCCACTGAACTCCAGCCTAGGCAACAAGAGCGAAACTCCATGTCAAGGAAAAAAAAAAAAAAGAGTAAGAGAATTATCTGTTTCAGCTGGGTGAGGTGGCTCAAGCCTATAATCCCAACACTTTGGGAAAATCTCTTGAGGCCAGGAAATAGAGACCAGCCTGAATAACATAGCGAGACCCTATCTGTATATAAAAAAAATTTCTTTTAATTAGTTGGGCATGGCAGGGCATACCTGTAGTCTGACTACTCAGAAAGATTGCTTGAAACCAGGAGTTTGAGGTTATAGTGAGCTATGATCATGCCACTACTACATTCCAGCCTGGGTGACAGACTGAGACTCTGTCTAGAAGGAAAAAAAAAAGGCCAAGTATGGTGGCTCACACCTATACAGCTATTTGGGAGGTTCAGGTGGGAGAATCAGGCTTTAGCCCACGTGTCTGAGGCTGCAGCGAGCTTTGATCACACCACTGCATTCCCCCCTGGGAGACAGCAGACCCTATCTCCAGGAAAATATAAAATGTTAAACAATGTATAAAAAGGATATCTGGGTTGGGTACAGTGGCTCATATCTGTAATCCCAGCACTTTAAGAAGCCAAGACAAGCAGATCACCTAAGGCCAGGAGTTGCAGACCAGCCTGGTGAACATGGCAAAACCCCGTCTACTAAAAATACAAAAATTAGCCAGGCGTGGCAACATACACCAGTAATCCCAGCTACTCGGGAGGCTGAGGCACGAGAATCACTTGAAGCTAGGAGGCAGAGGTTGCAGTGAGCTGAGATCACACCACTGCACTTGGGCGACAGAGCAGGAGTCAGTTTCAAAATAAAAAAAGAGTAAAAAGGTAACGAACTTCATGAACAGCAGCAAAGAAAAGTGGAAGAAAAGACCACTGCCCCATAGTTTTAGACATATATAGTGTTTCTCCTTCCCTTTGCTTTGCACTAAGTACAGTAATACTGTCTTCTGGGACTTACATTATCAAACAAGTTCAATGCTTCGAATATGCCAATATTATTCAAGGTAACCACTTGCTAATGAACACTCACCTACATTAAACTGCTTAAAATAGAGCAGAATAGGGTATCTTCCAATTATTATCCACAAGATTAATCTCTGTACAGCACTGAAATGTTATACAACACTCTGTACTGCATTACACTTCTGATAAGTATAATAAAGCAAGCAAATCTGTTGTTGTTTTTGAGACAGAGTTTCACTTTGTTGCTCAGGCTAGAGTGCAGTGAGTGGCACAATCTCGGTTCACTGCAACCTCCACCTCCCAGGTTCAAGTGATTCTCCTGCCTCAGCCTCCCAAGTAGCTGGGACTACAGGCACCCGCCACCACCCACCACCCCACCCGGCTAATTTTTGTATTTTTAGTAGAAGCAGGGTTTTATCATGTTGGCCAGGCTGGTCTCGAACTCTTGGCCTCAAATGATCCACCCACCTCGGCCTCCCAACTGGGATTACAGTTGTGAGCCACTGTGCCTGGCCAAATAAAGCAAATTTTAATCCAAGGTAAAAAGCAAGTACTGCTGTAAACTGGGAGACAGTCATGATGTTGAGACTCAATAAAAGAAAAACAAAGTGCTTAAAAAGATCATAAGCACATTTTGCTCCTCGTACTATCAGAAACTCACACTGTGCCTTTGGGCCCTCAAACAATTGCTCAATAAATGAAGAAACTCACATCTATTTTTTTTTTTTTAAAAAGAGGAAATGGAAATTAAACACTTTTAGAGAATGATACAAAGGATTACCAATAAATGCTACGATAATTTTGGGGGAGGAAACAATTCTTTCAACCATTAATAAAATGGAAAAAAAAGAGCATGAATTAGAACTCATTCTCTTCTGATCCAGATATAAAGCTACGTAAAAACATTCAATGTTTTCAGGCGTGAGAAAACAATCTTCTTTTTAAAAAGTACTCTAGGCCAGGTGCGGTGGCTCACGCCTGTAATCCCAGCACTTTGGGAGGCCCAGGCGGGTGGATCACGAGGTCAAGAGATCAAGACTATCTTGGCCAACATGGTAAAACCCCGTCTCCACTAAAAATATTAAAAAAAAATTAGCTGGGTGTGGTAACGTGCGCCTGTAGTCCCAGCTACCCAGGAGGCCGAGGCAGGAGAATTCCTCGAACCCAGGAGGTGGAGGTTGCAGTGAGCTGAGATCGCACCACTGCACTCCAGCCTGGCGCCTGGCGACGAAACGAGACTCTGTCTCATAAAAGAAAGTACTCTATTAAATTTACCTTTCATACCATTATTTTAAGAAAAGCTGTAAACTAATCAGCAGTTTGCCTTTGTCACATTTTTATTTTTTTTATTTTTTTTTTATTTTTGAGCAGAGCTATTAAGACAAATCACATTTTTAAAATCAAAAATTAAAATAGTCACAAGAAGGAAATTAAAATGACTACAAATGTGGTATCAAATACTTTGTTTCTCTTCTGAGATATCACAGTAAAAAGATCTCATATATTTTCAGAAAATTCTACTGAAACAAACTCACCCAAATATTTGTGACATCAAAAGCACTAATTGAGGCCGGGCATGATGCTCACGTCTGTAATCTCAGCACTTCCTGAAGGCCAAGGCGGCAGATCACCTGAGGTCAGAAGTTTGAGACCAGCCTGGCCAACATGACAAAACCCTGTCTCTACTAAAACAACAAAAATTAGCTGAGCATGGTGGCAGGCGCCTGTAATCCCAGCTACTCAGGAGGGCAGGAGAATCGCTTGAACCCAGGAGGTGGAGGTTGCAGTGAGCCAACATCGTAGCACTGCACTCCAGCCTGGGCGACCAGAGCGAGACTCCACCTACCAAAAAAAAAAGTGCACTAACTCTAAGAAATAAGGAATGCTTTTCAAGGGGGTCTAGTAAGAAGAGAGACACATGCACATGGTCAAATGTAACCAAAAGGTTGAGAACTGCCATAGTCTGGAAAGTTTGACTAGCATTTTAAGGTCAATCTAAGTAGTTGACATGGGAAACCAGGGTGGAAGGTAGAGAAACCTATGCAAATTATTACCATATTAATTATGACTTTATGATTTAAACAGATGGGAATGAGACCAACATGGCCCTAATGCCCACCTCCTTCAGGTCTTTTTCTCAATGGTCACCTTACTCGAGGACTTTCCTGACCACCCAATTTGAAAACTGTACCCCTTCCCTTTCACATACTCTGATATCTGAGCCCCCTTGCTTTATTTTTCTCAACAGTATTATTCTCCAGGTAGGGGTCTTTGTCTGTTTTGTTCACTACTGTATCTCCAGTATCTGTGACAGATACTCAATAAATATCTTAACGAAGCAGTGAAAGAGACGAAAGGGCAGGCATTCCAGTTACGCAACCATATGATGTGTCTGTCACACTTACAGCAAAGTTGGTAACCAAGAAGAGAATGGAAAGATAAAGTGATTGATAGAGGGGGGTCTTGAATGTCAAATTAAGCAATTTCTAATGTTCATATGCACTGGGAGATGAAGCTTACTTCTTTCAACGCAAGTGATCTTTTCAAAAAAACACTTTGGCCGATATTACAAATTAAACTCGATCCCTACAGGTCACAAGCATAAAACATTAATCCGGCTTCTTATTCTATCCACAGCAAAATATTAACTATAATTAACAGTTTAGTACTTACATATTTGAAATCAATCACTAATATTCTTTTTAATTTGAGCATGACTTAATGATACATGATGTATATAAGAATCGTCTAGTCACTTCTCCAAAAAAAGCTGAATATTCTACCATGTTTTTTCTGCTAAGTCAACAGAAATAAACAGACTGACAGACAAAAAAGAATCAGTGCTCTTTCTTTTAAAAGATAAAGATAGGAGGAATGACATGCAGAGGCAGTACCAACCCCACCTGAAGAAAATCACCACAACAGGTCTTACAACTGTAATTCCTTGATCAAACAAACCATGGCAAATTAATTCTTTAGAAGTACTCCCTAAACACTTTTCTCTTGCTATTTACCAACTCATAAAATAAAAATGTAACACAGTTCATTTTCTTAGCAATAACTCCATGTAGTTACCAAAAAGGAACTCAAAATTTCAACTCCAAAATATAGCTCTATAATGCTCCCAAAGGCCAAAGTCCTACCATATAAAAAAAAATTAAAGCATTTAAAAACCTGTTTGAAATGCCTACAAACTATAAGCCTCTAATTACTTCAAAGTAAAAACAAAACTCACACACATTAATTTAAAATGCTAATATAAAGTCACTCAAACTGGCCACTCAAAAAAGAGACCCTATACAACCCCAACAGTAACACCAGTGCCATGGTTTCCCACAATGCTTCAACTTTTAACACATAGAATTCAGTAAAAATGTATTTTACTTCTGGCTTGTATACATCAGCTGATTAACTTCTAAGAAGTTCCCAATGAGCTTATCAGACCCCAGTATTTAACTGCCAAGGCTAAGACTATTTCAGAATTATGTACCCAGTTAAATACAAATCTTATACTACCTCCCAATATGTCATTTATTTTGCCCCATGTATTGACAAATACAAATCTTACACTACCTCCAAATATGCCATTTATTTGCCCCATGTATAATGTATTGATAAACTATAGTTAATCAGACAGCTCTACTCATTTCCCTTAATTGGTAAAACTGCATCCATTTTCTGGGGAAATTTTTTTAATCCATCAAGGAAAAACAGGTATGTCAGAGATACATTGTCAGTGACGGACTCAATGCTGAATGGTTGCTATGTAAGTGCCCATTTTAATCAATGAAAACCACAAAAAAGGTTCTTGGGGACCGAATTCTTAATGGCTACACACCACTTGGTTAATATGGCATAATAAAGTTTCATGGCAGGATTTATGTAAAAATTATTCCAAAAATTTATTTCCTGCCACCACTATCTACTTAAAAGATTGGGTATAAAATTAATCTTTCCCTCATTGGAACTAAATAAATGCCCACTGCTTTATTTCATTCTCAAAATAGCTCCCTATGGTATATAAAGACTGAGGCTGACCCCTGGGACCTGCATACATATATGTACAAAAATGGAACCGTTAAGTTTTGTCCATTTTGTCTTAACTAGAAAGAAGTATTGCACTGGGCGAATTTCACTTCTCATCATAGTGTTTGTAAGATTACCGTAATTTAAGAATAAAATGCATCTCATGCTATTAGGATTAGGAACATCTGTGTCCTATTCATGATCATTTTTAAGAAAGCTACCAGTCTACCGCCCAAGAAAAAAAAATGCAACAAAAAATTAATACCGAACATTAAAAAAAGTTAATAACCTAGAAATATACTTGCCACCCCGACACCTTTTTCCTGCTGTAGTTCTTTGCATTTCACTAGTTTCTTAGCAACCATATAGAACTCAAGTGGGTAAGCACACACAAGATAAAACACCATACTGGTTTTTATTCCTTTAAGATCTAGAACCAACTGTACTAAACCTTGTTCTCTCAACCTAAGAATCACTTAAGACAGGGGTCCAGTTTAGATAAATATACCACCCTAAAGGTCAGTGACCAAATTTGGTCAACAATGGTGCCATCACAGCCGTCATCGTCAAGAACAACTGTCACCTTGCCATTACCAGGAAGGGAAAGCAACTGGAATATTCCTTCTGTAAGTTCTATTTACAGACTACAAAGAGTCCAACATCATCTTAGTATGATCTTACGACACGATAACAATGGAAGAACCCCAAACGGAAAAGGCTTCCCAATGAAGAACTTTTTGATACTAAAGCTGATAAACCACAAGAATTTATAAGACCATGCCACACTCTGGGGCAATTCCTAACTGCACTGTAAATGTCAAGTATTTATTATCTGAATACAAATGGCTTCAAGTATTGTAATTTTAAAATACCCAGATTGTTTTTAAACATGGAGACAGATTGTATCTCCTAATATGTTTTCACTCAATGAACATCATTTGTTTCCTGATTTATCTATGGAATACTTTCAGCTTTTTGGGGGAAATAAAATATATATTTTTTATACTTACAAAAGATATACATGCTGCCAGTAATAAAATCCTAACTAGCAAGTCTTCAAACTGCTCAATCACAAGTTCCAGCAAGGTTTTTCCTGTTAGAAAAAACACATGTGTTGTAATTGTCATCTTACCATCAGCACACCAACAGAGGGAAAAAAAAAAAGAACATGTTAAGATTACCTTCTTCAGCCGGTAACTCTGTAGAATGTAGAAATTCGCCAGGCAATGTGTCAAGAGGGAGGTTAAAAAAAGAGAGACATTTTAGTACTCCATCTTTCTAAAAAGAACTGCTATAATTCTAAGCATTAATATCTTAAAAAAAAAAATAGACCTAGCTATAGGAATAACCGACTTTTTTTTTTTGCAGAAAGCATACAACAAGAGTATCTCAAGGAAGCAGGCACTCCTTGTAATCAATGGCCTAAGGTCTACTCCGAAGCGTGAAATCACTTAGGGCTCCTGAACCAGAGTGGTTTCAGCGATGTCATCACTTCTGCCAGATGTGTAACTCTGGGTAAGACAAGAACCGTCAGAGGCTTTCCCAACGACCTCGACGCCTCATAAATCGGCAAGGGACGAGAAAATGTCTCGCCGGGCTCAACCCAGCCTGCAAGAGCCTCGTCCCTCCCTCCACCCGGCCCGGTTGCTGCTGGAGAGAAGCCACCGAGCCATGCGCGCCGGGAAGGTCAAGGGCCCGAGACGCGAGGAGGTCGAGGGGAGGCGAGGCGAGGCCCACAGCCCCTCTCCCCGCTGCGGGGCGGGCGCGCAGGCCGACCCTCGGTCCGCAGCCGTCGGCGGGCGCGAAGCAGCAGCCCACGAGGTGGAGCCCGGTCAGCCATCTTCCCTGGCTCTCCGGCCCGCGCCCGGCCCCTGAAGCCGAGTGCCGGACACCTACCGTTGGAGCCCCATCTCTCCTTGAGCTTCTTGATCTGCTCCAGGCTCAGCCCCGTGCTCTCGTTGACGCCGAAGTGGCCCAGCACCTCCTCCACTGTCTTTGTGTGCGCGTTCTCCATGGCTTCGGGGGCCCGGCCGACCTCGCCTCCCGTCCCCGCGGCCTCCTCGCCTCCGCCTCGCACTCGGGCCGCGGGCTCGTGCCACTCCGGGAGCCCAGGCGCGGACGGGCGCTCCCCTCCTCCTCCTGCGGCCGCTTCCGCCTCGCGGGGCGCTGAATCACCTCGCGCCCCCTCCCCCAGACAACCGCCCCTCGCGCGACCCTGGGCTCCACCGCGGGTGGCGGGCTCCTGACCCTCCCTCCTCTCGCCAGAAGGGAGGGCCTCCCTCGCCCTCAGCCGCCCGCCGGTAGCGCAGGCTGCGGCCCCCGAGCCCCCTCCCCGCTCTCTAAAGGCGATCAGATGCCCCGCCCGGGCCGGAGGAGGGGGCGCCCGGCCGACCCCTGAGGGCAGAACGAGGCAAAGGAGACGAGCAGGCGGGGCGGTGCGCGGCACGATCGCCCGGGTTTCTCAGCCCCGCACACCAGACAGCGGCGGAGGAAACTGCGGCGGAGGAGAAGGAGGTGGCGTCGGGGACGGCTCCGCGGCGGCTGCTCTAATAGCATTTATCGGCCGCTGCCTCCCCTCTCGCCGCCGCCGCGGCATGTGGACGCCGCTCATTGGCCGAGAGCGCCCAGCGCGGCGCGGGCGGCGCGGCCCCGCCCCCTCCCCCCGGCTCCCTCCCCTCGGCTCCCTCCTCCCGCGCGCTTGCCGCCCACGCCGCCGCGCAGGCCCCGCCCCCTCCCGCGCGCCGCCTCTAGGAACCCGGATCGAGGCCGCGCGCGGCGCCGTAGCCCCCGGGCTGGCGGAGGGGAAACCGGGGACCCTCCTCGGCGTGTGCGGTTCTCGGGCTCGTCCACCTGCAGACGCAGGGTGGGACGCTCACAGTGGGTTCCCTGCACTCGCTGCCCCGTGGCCAGTGGGCGGATGGAAGGCGACTCGGAGGAGCTGGGAGCGCGGTCCACGCGGGGCGTCCTCGAAGCGCGCTCTGGCTGGTGTCCTTGGCTCGCCTCCTCGCCCTCGGTCGCCCGGGTTGCGCTCTGCATCCTAATCTGTCTCCTTCAGAGCCCCACTCAGGAACCAAGGGGAGGAATTCCGCAGTTCCCTTCCCACACAGCCCAAATCCTTCATCTGTCGCCTCGGGAACACCGCATCCCACACCCCCCCGCCGCGGCTCCTTTGCACGCCAACCCCGATTCTTCCCCAGCGGATTGTGGGCCCTGACGAGGAAACCTCCCTCGCGGAGGAGGGAGGAGAGTTGATTTTATTATTAATAGCTCATGCAGCGCTTGATAGGTGTCTGCATGGAAGTCACAGGTCACGCGGCTGGAACTGCCAGACAGCAGCTAGACTTGGGCTAGGAGGTGCTTCGCTGTGGCTTTCAGATGAAGGCCGTTTCGTAGACTCACTTCCCGAGGAGAAAAGGGGACTTGAATCCAAAGTCCGCTCTTAAGCCACAGATGATTTGCTCTGCTTGGGAGGGTTGTACAAAGCGCAGGTCACAGCAAGATAAAGATAATTTTGCCAATATAAAGAAGCAAAATTACTTAACAAGGGGATGGGAAATTGCATGGAATTCATGAACAAAACATGAACATATTCGCTTCACAAAGAAGAGCAGCTTTCTTCAGGGAGTAGGTTGCAGAATGAAGCATTTGGTCCACTCTTGTGTTTAGCAATAATGCACCAACCAGATGAGCAAAAGCAGAGCAGAAAAATCGCCTCAGTTGTCTCAAGTGGCTGGGCTTCAGGACTTAAGATAAATTCCTTAAACAGATGCAAATCACAGTGCATCACCCAGCTGAAAAAATCAGGCACGTCATGTCATTTAATTATTTCCAAGGAGTGGAGGTTGGCATGTAGTTTTGACTGATACTTGGAAAAGAACCAACAGAACCCTACACAAAACAAACAAAAATTCTACCGTATGGCAACGCACTGAGAGAAGTAAGGTGGAAACTGGTTAGATCACAGGATCAGAGCCTCTTCAGGAGGGGCACGTGACTGCACGCTGGAGGTGTGGTCATGGAGGGCTGGCTGTTCTTGCCTCTGAGACCAGCTCTGCACCATTTCCTACCAATTCTCCCTTACCTCATCTCTTTCAGGACCGATGGAAGCACTGCAGGCAGGCAGAAGGGTGGTTTGCCTTTCTCAGCCTGGAAATTATCTTAGGCATTTGATGTTGAATATTCTGTGCCACTGTCACTGCTTGGGGTTTTAAGCGCCTCAGGTGCAATTATGAGCTTCTGGAGGAGTTCCTGACCTCAGCCTTTGTATGGAATGCTCTTCCCACAGACCTTCACCTGTGTTGTTCTCTTTCCATTCAGATCGCAGATTCCATGTCCACTCCTCAGAGATGTCTTTGCTGACTGTCTAAAGTGGCTACCCAGGCACAGTGGCTCATGTCTGTAATCACAGCACTTTGGGAGGCTGAGGCGGGAGGATTCCTTGAGCCCAGGAATTTGAGGCTGGCCTGGCCAATATAGCTAGACTCCATCTCTACTAAAATTAAAAAAAAAAATTAGCTGGGCATGGTGGCCTGCACCTTTAGTCCCAGCTATTCAGGAGGCTAAGGAGGGAGGACTGCTTGGACACGGGAGGTCAAGGCTGCAGTGATCTGTAATCACGCCACTGCACTCCAGCCTGGGCAACAGAGTGAGACTCTGTCTCAAAGAAAAGAAATTTAAAAAATAAATACAAAGTGGCTACTCTCCACAGTTCACCTTTCATCACATTTTTCAGTTTTCCTTTTTTTTCTTTGAGACAGAGTCTCGCTCTGTCACCCATGCTGGAGTACAGCAGTGTAATCCCGGCTCACTGCAACCTCAGCCTCCTGGATTCAAGCAGTTCTCATGCCTCAGCCTCCCGAGTAGCTGGGATTACGGATGTGCACCACGATGCCCGGCTAATTTTTGTATTTTTAGTAGAGACAGGATTTCACCATGTTGGCCAGGCTGGTCTCAAACTCCTAATCTCAGGTGATCCACCTGCCTCAGCCTCCCAAAGTGCTGGAATTACAGGCACGAGTCAGCATGCCTGGCCAGTTTTATTTTCTTCACAGTGCTTACTTGTGGCATTGTATTTTGGTTTAGCTGTTAACTGCCTGTCTCCTAGGGTCTCATGGAGCTCTAGGACAGAAGCTCTGTAAGAACAGGGCCTTGTCCATCTTGTCCATCCTCAGTACAAAGAATAGTCCCTCGTCTGTGCTCATTTATTAAATGCCTGCTGTTTGAATGAATGAATGAGTCCCAACATCCCTAGCCCATAAGCGACTTGCAAAGGGCGTCCCCCATAGGAGGGCCTCAGCAAATTTTCAGTGAACTCAAGTTTATTGATTTCCAATTTGTGAAATAAACTAGAAGGCCTCTCTGAACTACTTACCTCATGAGAATGGCGTGAAGTGTAGTCAGTTTAAAACAGACAAAAATAAAGCTAGACAGCATTATAAGTTTCTCAGGAGGAAGGTTCAAGTTCACATTGGCACTGTTACCACATTGCCACTGCCCTCCTACACTGTTCTCTGCAAGCTTTCTATTTACTGGAGGCTGGAATACTCCCTTAAGCTGAAACAGTGTGATTTTAAGCCCAGAACGGACCCCCTTGGACATCATCATAACAATTATGTGCTTGGTTCCTCAACCTGCTGGTGTCTCTGAAAGCTGTTGTTGATGGGTTGCCAAAATTTATCAGAAATGCAGCTTCCCAAAAGCAGAAATATCTAGTTTCTCTGATGTAGAAATAAACTTGTGCTTAATTTATTTTATGCATCGTGTTATACTTGCTTCTTGTTAACAAGGGTTTTAAAAAGTAAGAATAGGTTTTAGAAATACCCTATTTTTCAGCAAGGATTGCAGGCACATTCAATCAATTGAGCACAGGGAGAGAAAACAGAAACTGTGATTCAGAAAGATGGATGATTTGATCAAAGAACTTCAAAGGCATTAAGAAAGGAGGATATTAGCTGCTAAAAGGCAGGCTGATTTAAAAAGCAAGTTAGACAGAAATGGCCAGTGGAAAAGAATGACTTGTAAAAGAGGCCCCAGACAACTTCCCAAAGTTCTACAGCCCCGTGTAAAGTGATGGAGATGGCAAAAGGCAGTCCATTCTTTATTTGGACAGCTCTGATCATTAAAGCAGTCTCATTCTGGGCTGCAGCCACTTCCTATTGGCTAATTTCATCTATACATTGGATCTTGTTTAGCTCTCTGGAACCATTCTGAACGAGTTTAATCCCTCTTTGGTGTGAGATTCCTTTGAGTATTTCAAGCTATCTATTGTGTTAAAAGTCTCTTTCCAGCTTCTTCCTAGATCATGAGTCTGTAATCCCTCAGCAACTTTGTCATCCAGTTTTAGAGGCACCCAGTACTGAATATAAAAGTCAGGGGATGAGGCCGGGCATGGTAGCTCCCGCCTGTAATCCCAACATTTTGGGAGACCAAGGCAGGTGGATCACTTGAGGTCAGGAGTTTGAGACAGTCTGGCCAACATGGTGAAGTCCCGTCTCTGCTAAAAATACAAAAATTAGCTGGGCATGGTGGCACGCACCTGTAATAGCAGCTACTTGGGAGGCTGAGGCAAGTTGCTTGAACGCGGGAAGCAGAGACTGCAGTGAGCTGAGATCACGCCACTGTATTCCAGCCTGGGCAACAGAGCGAGGCTCTGTCTCAAAAATAAATAAATAAATGAATAAATAAACAAACTTGACTACAGTGTCCAAAATCAGTAAAGTGAAAATCTTATAAGGCACTCCCTGCCTCCTTTCTTCTATACTTTATTATACAGTGTTGGAACAGATCATTCTTTTTTTGGTTGAGTGCCTGATGTAGTCAGCTTGATCTAAGGGTCATGTTATATGAAAACACCTATTTATGTACCAAAATCTGAACTGGTACAGTCAGATGCTTACACTGAGACACCGATAAGAACTAAAGCCATTCAACCAAGTCACATCTGTCATCTCTTATTCTGGGACACATGCTTGTTGAGTAGAATGATGGCAGAACTGCCTGCACTATTTAAATTATTTGTCATATAAAGTCACTTAAGATGATTATGCAGACATTAGTCTACCAGCGCTTTTCTCTACTTTGTCCATAAGAAGTTAATGAAAGGGCTCACTGGGCACAGTAGCTCATACCTGTAATCCCAGCACTTTGGGAGGCCAAGGCAGGAGGATCACCTGAGGTCAGGGGTTTGAGACCAGCCTGGCCAATATGGTGAAACCCCATCGCTACTAAAAATGCAAAAATTAGCCAGGCGCGGTGATGGGTGCCTGTAAACCCAGATACTCAAGAGGCTGAGACAGGGAGAATTGCCTGAACCCAGGAGGCGGAGGTTGCACTGAGCCAAGATTGTGCCACTATTCTCTATCCTGGGCGACAGAGCCATCTCACAAAAAAAAAAAAGAAAAAAAATAATGAGAGAAACATGCAGAGACATTGTCCATAACAGGCTCCAAATCCACACTGTAGTGCTCTTTTCACAGAAATGCATCCACTTTGGCATGGCTTGTGTTACTGAAGACACCCCAGCACCTAGTGACCACCACTTTTTCTATATGCCCAAGAACTATAACTTTAACATCTGAGAATTTGTCAAACTTAACAGACTGTCTTTTCCAGAATCTGCCTTCTCTCTACACTGCATGATTATAAGCATTCTTTAGATGGCTGAGTGTCAAAAATCCAACTCACTATCTTATGCTTATAAAAAAGGGACTTATAGGGAATAGACTCCAAATTTAGAACAGCTTGATCCAGGTGCTTAAAATCACTGAGAATCTCTCTCCACTTCTTAGCTTTGCCTCTTTCCTTTGCTTTTTTTTTTTTTTTTTGAGACAGTCTTGCTCTGTTGCCCAGGCTGGAGTGCAGTGGCACTACCATCTTGGCTCACTGCAACCTCCACCTCCCGGGTTCAAGCGATTCTCCTGCCTCAGCCTCCTGAGCAGCTGGGATTATAGGCATGTACCACCATGACCAGCTAATTTTTGTATTTTTAGTAGAGATGGGCTTTCACCATGTTGGCCAGGCTGGTCTTGAACTCCTGACCTCAGGTGATCTGCCTGCCTCGGCCTCCCACAGTGCTGGGATTTTAGGTGTGAACCACAGCGCCCAGCTTTTCCTTTGCTTTTTTACTCTCAGGCAGCCTCTCTCAAGGTGGTGGCAGACATGGTTCAAGCATCTCCAGTTTCTATTTCTCCAGGTTAGTACTTTTGGAGCACTAAGCTGGAGAGAAAGACCTAAGATTTTCTCCAGGATTTGTGCACACCCCTGGAAGCAAAGACTATAGTCAGTGCCATCTGAATTGCACAGACTGAGATTGGGGAAGAAGGAGTTCCCTACAGCAGTGGCTTTCACACACATGCCTCAGCTTCACCTGGAGGGCTTCTGAAAACACCTTTTGTTGGGACCTACCTCCAGAATTCTCATTCAGTAGGTCTGGGGTGGACCCAAGAATTTGCATTTCTGAGTTCCTGGGTGATGTTGATGCTGATAGTTCAGGGCACACATGCTGGAAAACAAAGCCCCAAAGGAAAATCCTGGTGCTGTTATCAGAAGAAAGGGCTGCAAATGTTAGATGTGCCTAACAACAAATGTTCACTTCATGAGGAAAGTCAAAGATCTCAGCCCTGCGCGGAGGCTCACGCCTGTAATGCTAGGCCAAGGCGGGTGGATCACGAGGTCAGGAGCCTGGCCAACATGGTGAAACCCTGTCTCTACTAAAACTACAAAGATTAGCTGGGCGCGGTGGCAGGCACCTGTAATTCCAGCTGCTTGGGAGGCTGAGGCAGGAGAATTGCTTGAACCCGGATAGCAGAGGTTGCAGTGAGCCAAGATCATGCCACTGTACTCCAGCCTGGGCCACAGAGTGAGAATCTGCTTAAAAAAAAAAAAAAAGGAGTAACTAGCACAGAACACTAAATGCCCTACATTCTTACATTGCAGTTTGCAATTTCTTCTGCTATATATCCACCACAACCTCTCCTCCAGTTCTGAGCTCCTGACACAGTGACTCATTATCTCTTCCTTGGGACCTGTGCTCAGGCTGTTCCTTCTGCTTGGATCTGCCTAGTAAACCTCTATCACCCTTCAAGATGAAGGCTCAAATTCCACCTCAACTTGGTGGATAGCCAAGGCTGCTTCCATGATAGCAGCCTTCTCCAACACTTACATCATCAGCACTCTTTGAGACTTCTGTCTCAAACAGCCCTTTTTTTGTTTGTTTGTTTTAGACAAGGTCTTGCTCTGTCACCAAGGCTGGAGCGCAGTGGCATGATCTTGGCTCACTGCAACCTCTACCTCTTGGGTTCAAGTAATTCTCCCGCCTCAGCCTCATGAGTAGCTGGGATTATAGGTGTGCACCACCACAACTGGCTAATTTTTGTAGTTTTAGTAGAGACGGGGTTTCACCATGTTGGCCAGCTGGTCTCAAACTTCTGACCTCAAGTGATTTGCCCACCTCAGCCTCCCAAAGTGCTGGGATTACAGGTGTGAGCCACCTGTGCCCGACTCAAACAGCACTTTATATCGCTCAACTCGAATATAGTAACCTGGGTTTCCTTCCCCTTCTCTAGTTGGTCGTTTTCAACCTTCTTTTCATGTGCTTCCTCCTTTTTTACTTAACTTTATTCTTTGTTGAGACAGGGTGTCACTCTGTTGCCCAGGCTAGAGTACAGTGGCACCATCATGGCTCACTGCAACCTCAACCTTCCAGGCTCAAGCCATCTTCCCACTTCAGCCTCCCAAGTAGCTGGGACTACAGGCACGTGCCGCCATACCCTGCTACATTTTTTTGTTTTTTGTAGAGATGGGGGATCTTGTCATGTTGCCCACACGGGTCTTGAACTCCTAGGCTTAAGCAGTCTTCACACCTCGGCCTCCCAAAGTGCTGGGATTATAGATGTGAGCCACTGTGTCTGGACTTTTCTACTTAACTTTAAACCTGGAGTGTCCCAGGGTTTAGGATGGGGCAGTCTTCCTATCTATAATCTTTCCTTAGTCCCACTGCTTTATTATTCACTTATTTATTTTTTGAGGAAGAGCCTCACTCTGTCACCAGGCTGGAGTACAGTGGCACAATCTTGGCTCACTGCAACCTCTGCCTCCTGAGTTCAAGTGATTCTCCTGCCTCAGCCTCCCGAGTAGCTGGGACTACAGGGGCAAGCCACCACAACCAGCTAATTTTTGTATTTTTTAGTAGAGACAGGGTTTCACCATATTGGCCAGGATGGTCTTGATCTCTTGACCTTGTGATCTGCCCACCTCAGCCTTCCAAAATGTTGGGATTACAGGCGTGAGCCACCACTCCCTGCCCTCAATCCCACTGCTTTAAACTCCACCTACATAATGGGTTTGTTTGTTTGAGACAGGGTCTCATTCTGTCACCCAAGCTAGAGTGATGGGCACGATCTTGGCTCACTGCAACCTCCACTTCCCAGGTTCAAGCAATTCTCCTGCCTCAGCTTCCCAAGTAGCTGGGATTACAGGCATGCACCATCACGCCTGGCTAATTTTTGTATTTTTTGGTACAGATGGGGTTTCACTGTGTTGGCCAGGCTGGTCTTGAATGCCTGACCTCAAATGATCTACCTGCTTTGGCCTCCCAAAGTGTTGGGATTACAGGCATGAGCCCCATGCCTGGCCCACCTACATATTGTTGACTACACTTTTGTATGTCCAGACGCATATACTCAGCTGCTAATTTGACATCTCCACTTGACTGGGTCATGGACTCACATGTAAGAGTGACAGGAGGAGGGCCAGTAGGGTGGTCATCTCCCACTGAGAAGTGAGCCAGGAATAATACAGAGCCCTTTGAAAATTTAGAGCCAAGAAGAGCAGCATTTTGGGCAGAATGAATAGCAAATGGACAAATGCACATATGAATAATACTCTTTCCTTCATGGCACTTAATCACCCTAAATCGCTTGTTTATTGTCTCTCTTCTTCCACCAGATTATAAACTCTAGGAGAATAGAAATTGTCAGAGGTGTGTGAACCAGAGCAACTCCATCTTGAATAGGAAGTGGACAAAATGAGGCTGAGACCTACTGGGCTCCATTCCCAAATGATTAAGACATTCTAGGTCACAGGATGAGATAGGAGATCTGCACAAGGTATAGGTCATAAAGACTTGCTAATAAAACAGTCTGCAGTGAAGAAGTGACCCAAACCCACCAAATCCAGGATGGCGGAGAGTGACCTCTGGTCGTCCTTACTGCTACACTCCCACCAGCGCCAAGACCGTTTACAAATGGCATGACAATGTTGGGAAGTCACCCTATATGGTCTAAAAAGGGAAGGCACGAATAATCCACCCCTTGTTTAGCATCTCATCAAGAAATAACCGTACCCCTTGGGACTGCTCTGTCTATGGAGCAGACGTTCTTTATTCCTTTACTTTCCCAATAAACTTGCTTTCACTTTACTCTATGGACTCGCCCTGAATTCTTTCTTGTGAAAGATCCAAGAACCCTCTCTTGGGGTCAGAATCTGGACTTCCTTCCTGTAGCAGAATCATCTCCACTTAGAATGCATGCAATCAAAACTTCTTGAATAAATGCCTGTTAATTATCTGTGATGAGGACCTTAAGTCCTTCCTTATTTATTTTGTGCTCCCAGCGCCTAGTGTAGTGCCAGGCACATAGCAGATGCTCAGTGAATATCTACCAAATTAATTAGTGAAGCCCTTTACTTCCTTTGCAATCACGGCTCTGAAAAAAAGAAAAAAAAATGTTGCAATCTTAGAAAAAAAAAAAAAAGGAAGAAAAGAAACCCATATAGCAGTGCCAAACAAAGTACTGTGGAATGGTTCTCAAAACCATAGCTCCCTGATGGGATAATGTAGTTTAAATATAGCAGCTATTTTTCCCTCCAGTCGGGTTGTTCTTTGATTTTTGTGGAAAGATTTCAAAAGTCCTCCTCCATTGCCCTCCTTCCTCACCCCCCAAGGTGCTTAGACTTTAAACAGTGAAATACTTAAAATGCAGAGATGGCATGGCCTCCCGAGCCTGGTAGAAAAATGAAGAGGGATTAAATGCATTTTAATTCTGAAGGATGAGTTCTGATTCTCCCTTCCCTACCGGGTGCCAGGGTGTTGCTCTCGCAGTAGTGGTAGCAGCCCCAAGCAGGTTGAGTTTCAGTCTGGCAGAAATCCAAGGACAGTGCATGCAGCAGATAGGGTTGCTGTGGACAAATTCCTAGAATAGGATCTTTGTTCCCAAGCTGACCAGCTTGCTCCCTTGATGTCCCACAATAGAAAAGAAAGGGGGCGGGGGGTGGTGGAGGCATGTTTAGGTCTCCTATTGTGATCCTGCTGTAGTTACCTGATAGTTCACAAAAGATCCCAGGAGGTTGGCTGCCCTCCCAAGTCACCTTGTGATTCGCTCCTGATTTCAAAGAGGGGGAGGGAGGGGGACACCATGTATCCTAAGAGAAGCTTGTCTGACATGCCTGATCTGTTCCATCTGGGAGGATGCATCATGAACCCCATCTGGCTCCAGCAGTCTGGCTAAGGCTGAGACTGAGGCAGCCGTGGGCTCCCAGCACGCCCCCACCAGCTCCATCCCTCTCAAGCCCGATCATCCTTCATCTTCCCATGAAAGAAACAGATCACAGCTTCTGTCTTTTGCAAGACCTCCTCTGACTCCCTAGCCCTGGCCTTCTTTTCTGCAATCCCCTCTGCTCCTTCTCTAACTGTGGCTTCTCTGATCTCCCAGCCCTCTGCAGATGGCAGGGCCCCTGTGAAAATTCAGTTCTTTCACCTGATCCTCCTGCACTACCCAGAGCATGTCCTGATTTGGGAGACAGATACACCCATTGTAAGGCTCTGTGTCTCACAAGCTGGAGTCTAGAGGTACTGGACAACTGTTCCTGTTTTCTTAACTGCTTCCCATCTCAGTCGGTAGAGCCATGGCCTCTTTGGCCTTCAACCTTAACATTTACATCTTCTCACGGGGGTCCAATCTGCATGGATGGGGGATGGGTGGAGTCCAAGAAAGCAGAGGCTTGGCTGGAGACGTTTGCAAACATTAGACGTTTCTCTTCCATGACTCATCAGAGGAGAGCAGTCCTCCCTCTTCCTGGAATGCAGCAAACCCATGGCCAACTCCTACCCCCACCCCATCCTCAAAATAAAACAACCCACACCTAGAGCTTTGTCCTCAGAAATCAGATTTCCCCCAAACATCTGACATGGCAACTTGGGGGCGGGGAGCATTTTGAGACCACAGAACAGCCTCTAAGAGGGTTCTCTCTGACCTGAGGGGAGAGAGGAGGCTGCAGTCACAGCGCTTGTGTCATTAGGATGGGTCTCTTCCAGAAAGCACCTTCACCCTCCTCTCTTCCCACAACCTTTCTTCTTAGTAGCCTCCCAATATAAAACCAGGGCTAGACAACCACTGGACCATTTCAGAAAGGCTTGATTTCTTTGGTACATAAAAGGGTCCTAGAAAAAAAAAAAAAGGCTGATGCAGATAAAAAGCAAGGAAGGAGGCAGGGTGGGGTGGCTCAAGCCTGTAATCCCAGAACTTTGGGAGGCTGAGGCAGGCAGATCACCTGAGGTCAGGAGTTCGAGACCAGCTTGGTCAACGTGGTGAACCCTGTCTCTACTAAAAACATAAAAAAGCCAAGTGTGGTGTGCAGGCCTGTAATCCCAGCCACTTGGGAGGCTGAGGCAGGAGAATCGTTTGAACTCTGGATGACAGAGACTCCGCCTCAAAAAAAAAAAAAAAAAAGGAAAGAAGGATGCTGGGTATGGTGGCTCACACCTATAATCCCAGTACTTTGGGAGGCTGAGGCAGGCAGATTACTTGAGGTCAGGAGTTTGAGACCAGAGTGGCCAACGTGGTGAAACTCCATCTCTACTAAAAATACAAAAATTAGCTTGCGTGTGGTGGCATATGCCTGTAGTCCCAGCTACTCTTGGTGGCTGAGGTAGGAGAATCGCTTGAACCTGAAAGGCAGAACTTGCGGTGAGCTGAGATCGCGTCACTGCACTCCAGCCTGGGTGACAAAGCGAGACTCGGTCTCAAAAAATAAAAAATGAAAATGAAAATGAATAGACATGCATATGCCATGCATGCAACATGCTGGGACCTTTTCACATGTTGTCTTAGTGCACCCTTAGGACAAGCCTGTCTGGTAGGTATCATTATCATTCCTATTTTTCCAGGTACTGAAAGTTGATTCTCAGAGAGGTTAAGTCACACAAATTAGAAATCACTGTTCAAGGCCAGGCGCAGTGGCTCACACCTGTAATCCCAGCACTTAGGGAGGCCAAGGCAGGTGGATCACAAGGTCAGGCGTTGAAGGCCTGGTGTCATGGCACGCGCCTGTAATCCCAGCTACTCGGGAGGCTGAGGCAGGAGAATCGCTTGAACCCAGGAGGTGGAGATTGCAGTGAACTGAGATGGCGTCACTGCACTCCAGCCTGAGTGAAATAGTGAGACTTTGTCTCAAAAAAAAAAAAAAAAAAAAAGAGAAATTGCTATTTAATAAACATCTTTGGGAATAAGAGATTATTTATATGGAGAAGAATTAGCTTGGATCTATTTCTTACACCATGAAATGCAATACATTTCCTATTGGAAAGAGTGTTAAACATTAAAAAAAATCTGTAAAACAATGAAAAGAAGCAACAAAAGTATGTAGGTGTGGAGCTGAGATCACAACACTGCACTCCAGGTTGGGTGACAGAGCAAGACTCCATTTCTAAGTACTTCAGGTATAGAAACATTGTAAATTTGCATAATAAAATGTTATTAAACAAATGGGAATATATGCATGGGGTTTTGGAATGGAACTAGACTTCTGAAAAATCTTTTAATGCTAGGAATCGGTGATCTCTGCGCAGAAGCACTCAGAGACACATGAAGATTTTGATTATAGCAAATATCTCCTTAGCTGGTACTTGGAGCAGTTTAATTTCGTGATCCCAGATCTGTCCCTACTCCCTGCAGTGGCAAGTGGAGGGAGTCATTCTGAGTCACTGAAATGCACCCCCGGCCAGGGTGGGGAAGGGACAGCTGCTTAATTTGTAGCACATGCAGCCGAGAAAGGAGGCAGAGCAGAGCTCCCTTCCACTGAAAGCTGCACAAGGAGGCTTCTGCCAGAGAATGCAGTGACCTGAGCTGGAATTCTGCCAGGATAGTGGGATTAACTTCCCAAGTGCTGGCCAAAAAGGGCCCCGGGATTTTTATTTTTATTCATTTTCCATTACAACTGCACGGCAACGCAAACAAGCCCCACAACAATGTGAGCCACCAAGAGTCATTTTCCTTTGCTGGGTGCCATGTCAATACCACACATCTTGCTGACCTCATTTTACCGAAGTTTTAAGACGGAGAGTTTGATTACTTACTTACCCGCTGATGATAATAGGAGAAAGGCATTATGATTGCCCAATTAAAGTGTACGCTTTAAATGTGAAACAAAGCAACGCATGCACACGGAGTCCACTGTACCCAGGGATAATAATTTAATGGGAAGTGAGTGGAAATCCAAGAAAATATAGGTCTAGCTCCCCAGTCCCCTAAGATCAGGGGCCCAGAGGCACAGGGATTGGAGGAAATCTGACTACAGGCAATTAAATATCAATTAAAAAGGGAGTCCACTGGGGAAGGAAGGGAAAGGGCTTAGTACATTAGAACCAGGCTCCAGGCTAATCAGACTCCTCAGAGAGGACTTTGTGCATGTTAAACAGGGGGTGTGTTTTAACTTGTGATTTGCCCTGTTTTTCCAGCCACATGATTCAATATTATCACAGTCTTCAAAACATCACCTTTTCGAAAATGTGGAGAGACAAATTCAGAGAATTGCAGGGACCAGGTAGTACTGTATGCGCTTAGGCAAGTTATTTAATCTGTGTCCCTCATTTATAAAGAGTGGATAATAGAATCTACCTCATGTAGTTTTCGTGTGAGTTATATAAGAGACTATGCATGTGATGTGCCTCGCACATGCCTGGTAGCACTAGTAGAGAGACATTGCACATACCTTTATCTTAGGCTGATCTTAAGGCCCAGTCCTCCTAAAGCGTAAACGCTTTGGTTTAATCCTGCAACAACAAAAATATCCATTAACATTATGGAAGATATAGAGACATTATTGAAGATATAGAGGCTTCAAATTTTTTCCTTTTTTTTTTTTTAACTAAGACATACCATTTCAGGCACAGAAGAAAGTACAATAATAAAATAAACACTCAGCTATGCACCACTTAGAAATACAACATTATTGATAAAACTGGAATTCCTTGTGTGTTCCTCGAACTCATTCTCGACCCTTCTTTCCCAGTGGTAACCTCCATCCTGGGGTTGGGGTTTATCATTCTCATGCATATTCTTGTATTTTTACTATAGATATATAGATCCATGAACAATTATGAGCTGGGTGTGGTGGCTCATGGCTGTAATCCCAGCACTTTGGGAGACTGAGGTGGGTGGATTACCTGAGGTAAGGAGTTCTAGACCAGCCTGGCCAACGTGGCGAAAACCCCCCCATCTCTACCAAAAATACAAAAATGTGCTAGGTATGGTGGCAGGTGTCTGTAGTCCCAGCTACGAGGGAGGCTGATGCAGGAGAATCTCTTGAACCCGGGAGGTGGAGCTTGCAGTGAGCCGAGATAGTGCCTCTGCATTCCAGCCTGGGCGACAGGGTGAGAGTCTGGCTCAAAACAAAGAAAAAATTGCAAACTGTATTGTTTGGTATTTTTCATAGTTTACACAAATCTCACCAATATTGTACATATTCTGTATCTTGTTTTGTTTTACTCACCATTATTGTTTTTTAATTTTATTTTTTATTTATTCATTTATTTATTTTGAGACAGAGTCTTGCTCTATCACCCATGTGCAATCTCTGTTCATTGCAACCTCTGCCTCTCAGGCTCAAGCAATTGCCTTGGTCTCCCGAGTACCTCGGATTACAGGCATACGCCACCACGCCTGGCTAATTTTTGTATTTTTTGTAGAGACGGGGTTTCTCCACGTTGCTCAGGCTGGTCTTGAACTCCTGGGCTCAAGTGATCTACCTGCCTTGACCTCCCAAACTGCTGGGATTTCAAGCAGGAGACACCATGCCAGACCTGGTTTTTTTTTTTTTTTTTTTTTTTAAGTTTATGCATAAAAGTTAAAAATAAAAGCGTAGGTACATGTAATTCTAGTGACTTCTTTTTTGTTGCTTTATAGTTACATATATTATTATTATTATTTAGATGGAGTCTTGCTCTTGTTGCCCAGGCTGGAGTGCAATGGCGCAATCTTGGCTCACTACAACCTCTGCCTCCCGGGTTCAAGTGATTCTCCTGCCTCAGCCCCCCGAGTAGCTGGGATTATAGGCGTCTGTCACCATGACCGTCTAATTATTTGTATTTTTATTGGAGACGGGGTTTCACTGTTAGTCAGGCTGGTCTCGAACTCCTGACCTCAGGCAATTCACCCGCCTCGGCCTCCCAAAGTGCTGTGATTACAGGTGTGAGCCATCACACCCGGCCTATATATATATTTTTTTGATACAGAGTCTCGCTCTGTTGCCAGGCTGGAGTACAGTGGTGCCATCTCAACTCACTGCAACCTCCGCCTCCTGGGTTCAAGGGATTCTCCTGCCTCAGCCTCCTCAGTAGCTGGGACTACAGGTGTGTGCCACCATGCCCAGCTAATTTTTGTATTTCATGTTGGCCATGATGGTCTCCATCTTTTGACCTCGTGATCCGCCCACCTCAGCCTCCCAAAGTGCTAGGATTACAGGCGTGAGCCACTGCGCCCAGCCTAGTTACATATATATTTAAAATAAACAAGTAAAAGGACAGAGAAAAAAATGAAATTCTCTTTCTTTCTTTCTTTATTTTTTTTAAAGACGGGATTTCACCATGTTGGTCAGGCTGGTCTGGAACTCCCGACCTCAGGTGATCCGCCCGCCTTGGCCTCCAAAGTGCTTGGATTACAGGTATGAGCCACCACGCCCGGCCCGAAATTCTCATTCTTTCTCTCTGCAGTCTCTTATAACTACAATGTTTCCCAGATAAAATCAAAGGTGAAATTTCACTTTTTCTTTCTTCTCCAAAAGACAGCTCTGCTTTGTTCCCCTGCTTCCAAAATGAATAAGGCTTCTTTTACAGCTGCTAAATTTTACACTACAAGTACCTGTAAATTGCCTGTCTGCTCTGCACTGTGGAGAATTTATTTTCTCATGATAATCAGGCCCCAGGTCCTCTTTCCTACTGTGAAGGTTCTCCTCCATTGAAGATGGTGAAGGCTGGCACTGCCGTGGAGTCTGGCACTGTGGGGATACTGGCTGATGACCATTTCTCAACCGTCAGTTTTTTGTTTTGTTCTGTTTTGAAACAGGGTCTCGCTCTGCCACCCAGTCTGGAGTGCAGTGGTGTGATCATGGCTCACTGCAGCCTTGACCTCCGGGGCTCAAGCGATTGTCTCACCTCAGCCTCCTGAGTAGCTGGGACCACAGGTGCACACCACCATGCCCAGCTAAATTTTTAAATTTTTTTGTAGAATGGGGTGGGGTGTCTCTCTCTGTTGCCCAGGCTAGTCTTGAACTCTTGGGCTCAAGTGATCCTCCCACCTTGACCTCTCAAAGTGCTGTAATTTCACGTGTGAGTCACCATGCCTGGCCTCAACAGTCCGACTTTTTTTTTTTTTCTCTTGAGACAGAGTCTTACTCTGTCACCCAGACTGGAGTGCAGTAGCAAGATCTCTGCTCACTGCAATCTTCATCTCCTGGATTCAAGCAATTCTCCTGCCTCAGCCTCCTGAGTAGCTGAGATTACAGGCATGCACCACCATGGACAGGGCTAATTTTTGCATTTTTAGTAGAGACATGGCTTTCGCCATGTTGGCCAGGCTGCTTGGGAATTACTGTATGGGGCTGCTGTTGGCACTAAATCATGTATATTGCATTTTGCTGGCAATTTAAGGTACTTTCATGGGTTGTTTTGACTATAGTTAATTTTCACCTTACTCATCATATATAATTCCTCTGAAGTAAGTTTTCAGTAAATACTAGTTATTAATTTTGTCATTATTATTGGAGAGTTGAAGTGCATAACTGATGATTTGCAAAAGTATTAAAGAACAAACTCAGTTTGGGGTATCATGGAAAATAGCCAATATGTGTGAAGATGGTGCTTTGGGGTTTCCAGAGAATGTGTTCCGGGTGGACCAGGTGGCCTGGTGAGGTTTGGCAGGGGAGCCTACCAAGCCATGCATGTGGGGTACACCTGCACGACAAACAGGCTTCCACCCCAAGATTCATTACTGAGCCAGCCCTTGGCACATGTGTAATTGGATTCACCTCCTTTTTTTTTTTTTTTTTGGTGGTCAAAAACACAGCATAAAATGTACTATCTTAACCATGTTTAAGTATACAGTAGTACAGTAGTGTTAACCATATGCACATTGTGCAACTGATCTCTGGAACTTTTCCATCTTGCAAAATTGAAACTGTATCTCCATTGAACCACTCCCCTTTGCCCCCTCCCTTGGGTCCCTGGCAACCACAATTCTACTTTGTTTCTAAGAGTCTGACTACTTTACATACCTTACCTAAGTGAAATCATGCAGTATCTGTGTTTGTCCTTTTGTGATTATCTTATTTCACTTAGCCAAATGTCCTTAAGGGTTATTCATGTTTTAGCAGATGACAGGATTTCTTTCTTTAAGGCTGAATAGTATTTTTTTTTTTTGACACAGAGTCTTACTCTGTTGTCCAGGCTGGAGTGCAGTGGCGCGATCTCAGCTCATTGCAACCTCTGCCTTTTGGGTTAAAGCAATCCTCCTGCCTCAGCCTCCTGAGTAGCTGGGACTACAGACGTGTGAGCCACCACGCCCAGCTAATTTTTGTATTTTTAGTAGAGATGGGGTTTCGCCATGTTGGCCAGGCTGGTCTGGAACTCCTGACCTCAGGTGATCTGCCCACCTTGGCCTCCCAAAGTGCTGGGATTATAGGTGTGAGCCACCTTGCCTGGCCATTTTTTAAAAACATATTTAGTAGAGAC
This sequence comes from Cheracebus regulus, assembly GCA_963574635.1. NCBI lineage: Eukaryota > Metazoa > Chordata > Mammalia > Primates > Pitheciidae > Cheracebus > Cheracebus regulus. The sequence continues at coordinate 123,696 of CAUYQU010004205.1, forward strand.
GGGGTTTCACTGTATTGCCCAGGCTGGTCTCAAACTCCTGGGCTCAAGTGGTCCTCCGACTTCAGTCTCCCAAAATATTGGGATTACAGTGTGAACCACGACGCCCGGCTCCTCTTGAATAGTTCTGCAATGAACATGGGAGTACAGACATCTCTTCGACATACTGATTTCATTTCCTTTAGATATATACCCAGTAGTGGGCTTGGGGGTCATATGATAATTGTCGTTTTCATTTGTTGAGGAACCTCCACACTGTTTTCCACAGCAACTGCACCGTTTTACATTTCCACCAACAGTAGTACCTACTGCTTTTGCTGCACTGTCCTGCCTTGGCCATCAGTTTCATCTCCCTGCCCCTCCGCCAGTTTGACAAGCCCACCTTTCACTGTTGCTGTCTATTCTGCAATTTCACTCCAGCTACACTAGGTGCTCCGGGCTCTGGCAGCTCCACCGTGTTCATCTCCCTTGGCCAGGCCTCCCAGGGTGACTCCAGATGAAGTACGGCTCAGGCGCAGGACCTAAGTTCCCAGGGGCGGAAGCATCTCAGATTGCATACTCGGCTATTTTTCACTTTCTTTTCTTTTTTTTCAGACAGGGTCTTGCTCTGTCACCCAGGCTGGAGTGCAGTGGTGCAATTATAGCTCACTGCAGCCTTGACCTCCTGGGCTCAAGCGATCTTCCTCCCTCAGCCTCCCAAGTAGCTGAGACTAAAGGCACGTGCCACCATGCCCAGCTAATTTAAAAAAATTTTGTGTAGAGACAGGGTCTCACTATGTTACCCAGGCAGGTCTTGAATTCCTGGGCTCAACCAATCCTCCTTCCTCAGTTTCCTAATGTGCTGGGATTACAGATGTGACCCACCAGTGCCAGGCCTTTATTTTTCGATTCCTAATATTTGGGAAGCGTTGCTACTTGTTTGTTATTTTCCTACTCTTTCTTCTAAGGAGGGAGATGTAACTGTCAGAAGGAGTCTATCAACCTCATTCTGTCATTCTGTTCTTGAGGCCACTGAAGGGGATAAAACTGGCTCTCAGAGGCCCAAGTGCATGGAATCTCAACCTTTGGTGGAAGCTTCTCAGTGCTGTTGCTCCTCAGGGTTACCTGCTCTAAGGGTTTGATCTCACTGAGCTTTAAAACGGAAAGGCCAGGAGTCACGCAGAATTCAATTCCCAAGTCACAGAAGGACGAATGCTTGCTTAGATTTCCTCTTTATGCCTCATAAGACCAGAAAGTTTCAGTCTTTTTCTTTTTTCTTCTTTTTCAAGACAGGGCCTCGCTCTGTCACTCAGACTGGAGTGCTGTGGTATAATCTCGCTTATTGCAACCTCTGCCTCCCAGGCTCAAGAGATCCTCCACCTCAGCCTCCCAAGTATACAAAAAATACAAGCACCTAGTCAGTGTGGTGGTGCATGCCTGTGGTCCCAGTTGCTTGGGAGGGTGAGATGAGAGGACGGCTTGAGCCCAGGAGGTCGAGGTTGCAGTGAGTCATGACTGAACCACTGCACTCTAGCCTGGGAAACAGAATGAGAGCCTGCCTCATAAAAAGAAAAAAATAAACATGGGCAGGCTGGAACCTATATCAATTGTGCCAATTAACTGACCTATCTTGAATTAGCCTTGTAAAAATGAGGTGTCATCCCTAAAGGGGGTTAATGATGAACCTAATTTCCCTCTCTGGAGCCTAAGGCTCTACCAAAAAGACACCCAGTTGGATAATTTGGGAATAGGACCAAATAACAGAATCTGACTCCACAGGAAGGTCATGACAAATTTATTGGGTGTTTTTTGCCCTTAGGTTCCCCCCATTTTGGTTTATCCTGTACATATCCTGCCAACTTAATTTTTTAAAATAGCTTTATTATAGAAATCCTCAAACATAACAAAAGTGGAGAAAAACAGTATAATAAACCCTTATCAACCATTATGTGGCTTCAGCAGTTATTATGAGCATTTCTGCAGTCACCCCATGCCATTCCTCATGGCTATAACTGGGCTTTCTAAGCTTCAGTTTCTCTGTGTGTCCTTGCCATATGATTTTGGCTGTATCCAAGTGTTATTTTTCTGTTATTTACATAGGATTTTTCTATTAGTACCCATTTTAAGTAAATATATACATACATACATACGCACATATATCTTACACACCCACACACATCCACACACACACACACAGAGACAGAGATCGGATCTTGCTCTGTTGCTCAGGCTGGAGTGCAGTGGTGTGATCACGGCTCACTGCAGCCTCCACCCCTAGAGCTCAAGCCGTCCTCCCACCTCAGCCTCCCAAGTAACTGGGATTACAGATGCACATCACCACATCTGCCTAATTTTTGCTAATTTTTCATTGAGAAAGGGTCTTGTCATGTTGCCTAGGCTGGTCTTGAACTCTTGGTCTCAAGTGATCCTCCTGCCTTGGCCTCCCAAAGTGCTGGGATTACAGGCATGACTCACCCTGCCCTGACCTAAGTAAATATATTTTATTTTATTTATATATATATATATTTTGAGACAGAGTCTCTGTCCCCAGGCTGGAGGGCAATGGCGCAATCTCGGCTCACTGCAACATCCACCTCCCAGGTTCAAGCAATTTTCTTGCCTCAGCCTCCCGAGTAGCTGGAATTATATGTGAGCATCATCATGTCTGGCTAATTTTTGTATTTTTAGCAGAGATGGGGTTTTGCTATGTTGGTGAGGTTGGTCTCAAACTCATGACTTCAGGTGATCCATCTGCTGCAGCCTCCCAAAGTACTAGGATTATAGGGTGTGAGCCACCATGCTCAGCCGTAAATATATTTTAAAAGGAAATATTTAATTATGAAAAAAAGAACACCAGGATTATCTGCCATGTGTAGAAAATAATTGTGAAAGTAAATAAATAATGGCATAAATATGATGAAATGTTATTAATAAATACTGTCCAACACTGGCTACTACCAGCTTTTGCTCATTTTGCTAAAAAGGGAGGTTATCAACAAGTTTAGAGATGTTAAAAAATCAACCCAGCACCAAACTGGGACTTTCTCTTAGTTAATCAGAAGGGTTGAGAGACAGTTTAAACAGAAATTGTCTTTTCCTTTCTCAACTCAGTGTTATCTTAACACTGAGCTCCCGTATCTCCAACAGTCACCCACTGTGCCACCTTCTCACATGATTTCACATTTTGGAAGACACTGCTGATCCCATTCTCTTTCCACTGTCATTTCTGATTGGTACTGTGATGGTACCTGTGATGGTGAGTTTTGTGTGTCAACTTGGCTAAGCTATAGTCTCTAGTTATTCAATCAAATGCTAATTTGGTTGTTGCTGTGTAGGTATTTTGTAGAGGTGATTAACATTCATAATCAGTTGACTGTAGGCTGGGCACAGTAGCTCACACCTGTAATCCCAGCACTTTGGGAGGCCGAGGCAGGAAGATCGCTTGAGCCCAGGAGATTGAGGCTGCAGTGAGACATGATTGTGCCACTGCACTTTAGCCTAGGTGACAGAGCAAGACCTTATCTACAAAAATAATAATGAAAAGTTGACTTTAAGTTAATGAGTTTATTTGAGATGTTCTGGGGGGGGGGGGTCTGATCCAATTAGTTGGGTGACTTTAAGAACAGAGCTGAGGCTCTTCCAAAGAAGAAATCCCACCTATGGATGACAGCTTCAGGTCCTAGCTGAGTTTCAAGTCTGCCCTTCCTAACAGCCTGCCCCAAGGATTTCGAATTTTCCTAGCCAGCCCCCACAATCACATAAGTCAACTCTTTGCAGTAAATCTCTTGCCACATAGCTCTGTCTCCTACTGGTTCTGTTTCTCTGGTGGAACCCTGCCTGGTGCATACCCTATACACGTGTTCCGCAGCAGCAAGAATGATCTGGCAATTCCTAAATGCACCAGCTGCCTTCCCACCTCTGTGGTGTTGCTTGCTTCTCACCCCGAGGGAATGTCCGCTTCTTCGAGACCACTGTTCATGTTTTACATCTTGCCTTCGAGGCCCACCTTGAGTAGTTGTCTCTGTGAAGCCTTCCTGGGGGCCTCGGATCTGTTGGAGCCCCGCCTCTGAATTCAACAGCACTGTGGGTGCTCACTCACATGGGCTACAGCACACCTTTATCTCGCTCCGACCCTAAAAGGGCATCTACATCCCTGTGTCTCTAACCCTAGCTGCTTCTCTACCTGGCAAATGTCCTTGGACAATTGTCGATGATGCCCCTGAAGTGCTGTTAGCAGAAGTGGAGGGCCACCTTTAGCTTCCTGTGGCCCCACACCATTCCTGTCCCTTCACAAGGCCAACCTGCTCATGGAATGGAACACCCACCCCATCCTGGGCTCGGACACCCCACAAGAAAAGAAGGGAGCCTTTTGAATGAGGACTCAGTAGAAGACAGAGTTGAAGACATGATCCTGCTGTAAGACACTCAGGAGTCACATCCAAGGGCTGAGGAAAGGTTCTCCCATCCATTCCTGAGGCTGGGCTTTACCTTCTCCATTTTCCCAGCCTGCAGGGATTTGAAGTCCCTTTTACCTCTATTCAGGGAAGACCTGATGCTGATAGAACGGAATGTCCAGCCCGGGCGAAGTGGCTCACACCTGTAATCCCAGCGCTGTAGGAGGCCGAGGTGGGTGGATCACCTGAGGCCAGGAGTTCAAGACCAGCCTGGCCAACAATGTGAAACCCTGTCTCTACTAAAAATACAAAAATTAGCCAGGTGTGATGGGGCACACCTGTAATCCCAGCTACTAGGGAGGCTGAGGCTCAAGAATAGCTTGAACCCAAGAGGTGGAGGCTGCAGTGAGCTGAGATCACACTCCTGCACACCAGCCTGGGTGACAGAACTGAATGTCCAGTATGTGGGCCAAAGACCCAAGAGAAAGAAAGATCCTAAGTGGAGGGAGCAGGGAAATGGGGGCGAGTGTGGCCTCAGAGAGAGTCCCTAGAAGGGAGAGTCCCAACTTCTCCAGCGACAGGGAGAGGTGCAAGCTGATGGAAAGCCTGGGAAGGAGGTGTTAGGTGTTCCTGGAACAGCCGGCAGGATGGGTAACTGCAGTGCAGTGAGGCAGGAGCCCCACCCCAAAGGAGTGCGCACCATTCATCTGGATGGCAGCCCGGGCCAGCAGTGAGTGCGCAGTGACTCACCAGCCAGCACCTGCTTCTCCTCAGCGCGGGGCTGCACATTCTGCCCTCCTGATGCTCCAGGCACGTGAAGGTGATTGTGTAACCTCCTGGAGATGAACGTGCATTTCTCACTGGCTCCAAGGACCCCAGGGCTCCTCCGAGTCAGGGGAGCCCAGTCAGAAGCTCAGCAGGGAAAGCCACGCCACCTCCGCCACAGGCTCATGGGAAAGCGAGTTTCTTCTTCTGGCCCCCGTCCCACTCTCCCATGAGAAAAAAAGGAATGTAAGTGTCCTGAGAAGAGAAAGCAGAGGGCATGGGCCGGCTGGCTTGGCTTGGTACTTCCTGGATAAAACTGTACTATCTCCAGGACAGCCTGACAGTGCATATTTGAACTTCTGTTTAAGGGAAATCTCGATATCTGACCTTTCCTCTGAGGCGGGGCAGTTCTGCAGGGGCCACACAGTGAGGCTGCGGGTGAGAGGGAAGAAGGAGGGGCCAAAACAGGGACACAGGGACACAGTCTTCATTAAGACTGAGGGTCTGTGGGAGATGTTGAATCTGAAAACATTCTTCTCCTCCATCACGCACCTCTAAAGTAGCTGTGTCCAGACTGAAACTCAAGGCTGGGAACAGTGGCTCATGCCTGTAATCCCAGCACTTTGGGAGGCCAAGGCGGGCAGATCACCTGAGGTCAGGAGTTCGAGATCAGCCTGGCCAATGTGGTGAAACTCTGGTCTCTAGTAAAAATAGAAACATTAGGCCGGGTATGGTGGTTCACGCCTGTAATCTCAGCACTTTGGGAGGCCAAGGCGGGTGGATTACCTGAGGTCAGAAGTTCAAGACCAGCCAAACCAATATGGTGAAACCCTGTCTCTATAAAAAAAAAAAATAGCTGGGCGTGGTGGTAAGCGCCTGTTCCACATGCTGGTAGGAGTGCATGCTGGCTTTCTGGAAAATCACTTGATAATACATAGTGAGACTTTAAAAAGGATGACTTAGTAGTTTCACTTCTAGGAAAGATTCTAAAGAAATGACAAGAGATAAGAGATGTGAACAAAGATGGTTTATGCAAAGATGCTCATTACTTCCTGATCGTAGCAAAAGAAGAAAACCTTAAATGTCCAACAGCCTTAACTGTTCATCACAGTAAGTCCATACTGGAGAATATTATGAAGTCATTAAAAATGGTCACTGGGGCCAGACACAGTGGTTCATGCCTGTAATCCTAGCATTTTGGGAGGCCAAGGTGGAAGGATTGCTTGAACCCAGGATTTTGAGACCAGCCTAGGCAACATGGTGAGACTCTGTCTCTACAAAAAATCAAATTTCTGGGCATGGTGGCACACATCTGTAGTCCCTGCCACTCAGGAAGTTAAGGGTGAGAAGACTTATTGAGCCCAGGAGCTTGAGGCTGCAGTGAGCTGTGACTGCACCACTGCACTTTAGCCTGGGCAACAGAGCAAGACATTGTCTCAAAGAAAAAAAAAAAAAGGGTAATGGGGCCAAGTGTGCTGGCTAATGCCTGTAATCTCAGCACTTGGGAGGCTGACACAGGAGGTCCCTCCAAGTCAGGAGATCTATCTTGGAGGGCTGCTGTGAGAATCACATGTGAGAGTTCCTGGTTTATTATACCACTAGAGAAGGCCAGGTGTGGAAGTGCATGCCTGTAATTCTAGCACTTTGGGAAGCCGAGGTGGGCAGATTGCTTGAGGCCAGGAGTTCAATAGCAGCCTGGGGCAACATGGCAAAACCCTGTCTCTGCAAAAAAATACAAAACTTATCTGGGTGTGGTGGTGTGTATCTGTGGTCCCAGCTACTTGAGAGGCTGAGGCGGGAGGATTACTTGAACCCAGGAGGTTGAGGTTCCAATGAGCTGTGATCATACCGCTACACTTGACCCTGACTCAAAACAAAAAAAGACTAGATAAATGTGAGCGATAATGATTTAATAATGAACATGTATAATTTTTAATCATAAAAAAATCTCAGTTCATGCTTTTTCTTTTCTTTTTTTTTTTTTGAGATGGAGTCTTACTCCATCACCCAGGCTGGAGTGCAGTGGCATGATCTTCGCTCACTGCAACCTCGACCTCCCCAGTTCAAGTGATTCTTGTGCCTCAGTCTCTCAAGTAGGTGAAATTAAAGGTATGTGCCACCACACCCAGCTAATTTTTCTTTCTTCTTCTTTTTTTTTTTTTTTGAGACAGAGTCTCATTCTGTTGTCCAGGCTGGAGTGCAGTGACATGATCTCGGCTCACTGCAACCTCTGCCTCCTGGATTCAAGTGATTCTCCTGCCTCAGCCTCCCAAGTGACTGGGATTACAGGCACATGCCATCACACCTGGCTGATTTTTGTATTTTTAGTAGAGATGGGGTTTCACCATGTTGTCCAGGCTGGTCTTGAACTCCTGACCTCAGGTGATCCACATACCTCAGCCTCCCAAGGTACTGGGATTACAGGCATGAGTCACTGCACCTGGCCAACTAATGTTTGTATTTTTAGTAGAGATGGGGTTTCACCATGTTGGCCAGCTGGTCTCAAACTCCTGGGCTCAAGTCTGCCCGTCTTGGACTCTCAAAGTGCTGGTGTGAAATACCATGCCTGGCCCTTGTAATTCATGCCATTTAAAAATAACATTTCAGAAGAATTTTTGATGAACTGGGACACAAAAATAATAAGTTAAATAGAAAAGCAAGATACAATGTGTGTGCATGAAACCCCATTTTCCAACCTGTACACATATGCATAAAGATACGGGTGCATTTCAAAAACACTTAAAGAGATTGTTTTGCCCCAAATTTTGCCAGTAAATTGTTGATTATGAATGATTCTCCTTTATTCTTTAGTGTATTTTCAAAGAGTTCTAAAATAAGTACTCTTCTGGTTTTTCAAAAGTAAGACAGTAAAAAAGATCTGGAATCTGCTGCTGGGAGGGTACACAGAGGGAAACTGTGACCTCCAGATGTGAGTGGCCTAGCTGCCGGCGTCATGCTCCACAGAAAGCCGAGTCACCTCTTTGGGGCCAGGGTGTCCTGTGAAATATATAGACCAGGGTCAGGCCAGCTCACGAGGCCCAGTGGCCTCGGCAGACCTTTCCGGGGAGTGGGCACTCTGCCACCCCAGCCCATGTCTTAATGAGATAATGTATGTGAAAGCACTTTGCCAAAGAGAAAACTCTATCCAGATAGGTGACTGCAGGCCTTATTCTGGAGAAAGTAGGCTCTCAAAGCACATTCCATTAAGGAATTTCACACTCTATCTCCTCCTCCAAACTCTTCTCTTTTTCTCCCTCCCCTGAACAGAAATATATTTAGCAACCCTATCTAAATCCTCTTCTTTCCCTTAATTTGATTAAGGAGCTAGGGGAACAAGGGATGGAATTAGGGGTGAGGGGAGCGAGGTGGCTGAGCTGTGGGGAAAGATTAGAGGAGCTACATGTCTATCTCCAGCCAAGCGATGGCTGAGTGTGGACAGGACGAGGGCCTCCTGGTACTTAGTACAGAGGCACAGAGGACAGAGGGAGGGGACACAGTCGATCACGCAACGCGCTACTCTGTGAGAATGAGGACTGAATCAGGGAGGGTCCAGCTTGTGGGACTAACTGGTGGAACTGGGGGCTCCTTCCTACGAGAGGCCCTGGCATCTGAGTCTCCTCAGCTTTCCTGGTGCCTTGGGTCTGCAGAGCCTCAGGAAGCCCCAGGAGGCTGCACACGCTGAGCTCTTGCTACCTGTTTGGTACTGTCACGTATTCACAGACATCAGCGAATGCATTTTTTTTTGAGACAGGGTCTTGCTCTGTAGCCCAGGCTGTAGTAGCACAATCACGGCTGCAGCCTTAACCTCCTGGACTCAAGTGATCCTCCCACCTCAGCCTCCTGAGTAGCTGGGACCATAGGTACATGTCATCATACTCAGCGTATTATTTTATTATTATTATTATTTTTAGTAGAGACGAGGTCTTTTTATGTTGCCCAGGTTGGTCTTGAACTCCTAGGCTCAAGCCCACCTTGGGCTCCCAGAGTGCTGAGATTACAGGTGTAGGCCACCACACTTGGCCTGAATTTATTTTATTTCATTTTTTTGAGACAGAGTCTTGCTCCATTGCTGAGGCTGGAGTGCAGTGATGCACTTTCGGCTTACTGCAACCTCTGCCTCCTGGGTTCAAGCAATCTTCCGGCCTCAGCCTCCCGGGTAGCTGGGACTACAGGCACTTGCCACCATGCCCAGCTAATTTGTGTACTTTTCGTAGAGATGGGGTCTCACCATTTTGCCCAGGCTGGTCTTGAACTCCTGGGCTCAAGCAATCATCCTGCCTCATCCTCCCAAAGTACTGGGATTAAAGGTGTGAGCCACTGCACTCAGCCTGAATTTATTCTTTTTTGTTTGTTTTACTTTGTTTTGAGACAGGTTCTTGCTCTGTCACCCAGGCTGGAGTGCTGTGGCACAATCTCGGCTCATTGCAGCCTTCACCTCCTGGATTCAAGCAATTCTCCTGCCTCAGTCTCCCAAGTAGCTAGGATTACAGGCATGTGCCACCACACCTGGTTAATTTTTGTATTTTTAATAGAGATGGGGTTTCACCATGTTGACCAGGCTGGTCTCAAACTCCTAACCTCAAGTGATCCAATTGCCTCAGCCTCCCAAAGTGCTGGGATTACATGAGCCACTGTGACCAGCTGGCCTGAATTTATTCTTATGAAGTAATTTGTCTTTACTCATGAAGCTGATGCTGAGAGATTATTTTGCCTAAAAGAATACAGTTGTTAATGTGTGGGGAAACCAGGGTTACAGTCCAGTTCTGCCTGAGTCCACTGCTATCCCTGGCAAATATTCTCAGGAGAAAATAACAGCCAATGCCGACTTAGTCCTACTTGCCAGGCACTGCTATGTGTCCTAAAATATGTATCTCATTAAATCCTCACAGCGCCTCTATGAGGTAGACACTATTGATAACCCCATTTTACAGATGACGAGCCTGAGGCATAGAGTAAGCAATTCACATTATAGAGCTGGGAGATGGCAAGAGATAGGGACGGGGAGAGCCTGGGAGAGTGGAGAAGCGTTGGGTACAAGGCATGCAAAATGAGCAGGCTCCCCTGTTTTATGTATGTCTCTTCTGAGGGTCTGGTTGCTCTGCAAGGACAGAGACTTGTCTTGTTTATCCTGTATTCCCAGCCCGAACACAATGCCTGGAACAGAAGAAATGCTTGCTGCAAGAACCAGTGGTACCTGATAAATCTGGCTATGAAGTTGTCTCCACTGGGGGCCAACTTGGTGAGGATTAAGTGAGATTTATTTGTCTAGGGATTTCCAAGTCTAAAACGTCATGCTACTGGGCTTCGGAAAAGGTTCCATTGGCACTGGGGATCCCTGCTGGAGGCTTCAAAGGTGACCAGGACCTTGACAATGGGCAGGCCCAGGGAGACGCAGGGAGACAGCTCCACTCCCCTAGGTGACAATGGGCAGGGGGATCTGGCACATACTCCCCACTGTCCCCTTCCACAGGGACATCTCCAAACCACAGCGGATAAAACAGTATAGGAGATGGGGGGTGGGTGGGAGGAAATGTGCCACCCAGGCAGCTCATAGAGACAGGAGAGAGGGAAGGTGGGAGACTGGTGTTTGAATTAGCAGGAACCCTAAGACTTTTCTAGAAATAGTTTTGAAAGAATAAAGGGCAGGATTTATTTTTTCCTTTAAGAAAAGAGGACTCTTTCAGGAAGGGTCTTCTGGCTTCAGCAAGAGCCTCTTGTTGACTAATAAACCCTCACTGCCTTGTGGTCTCCTACGCCTCAGGGTGAGGATTCAAGCTTCTCTCCCTTCTATACCCCATGAGGAAGGTTACCAAGGGGCAGAAAACAGAAACAGCCACCAAGTTCCTGGGCCAAGTCCAGGGCTTCCTGGACTGTATTCAGAGAGCTGCGGCTTTTCTCTACCACTTGCAACAGCTCTTGGTGTCTTTATGTGAGCTGCTTATTAACCAGAGGATAGCAGGGCACTGGGAGGGCAGAGCTGATGCTGGTTGCCAGTGGGAATAATTCAGAAACACAGAACGGGGCAGAGCTGATGTGTGCAGCCACTGTGCCAGACAGAGGTACCTGGCAGGGTGAAACCAGGTTCTGGGCACCATGCCGGAGCAGCAGACTGGGGGTGGCCTGTGACCTGTGGGGATGGCCAGGAGAGGCAGGGTCCCCTACCAACACTGTAGGCCACCCCCAGGAAGAAGGCATGGCAAAGGGCGTTAATGGCAGCTGGAGGCCACCTGTTGGGATGGGGCATGCACTTGACTGCCACTCCCCTCTCACAGCCACACATGGAGGGAGCTGTTTCCACTCTGTAGAAACTCCTCTATCATCCTCCTTTTCCAAAGAGGCTGCTTTTCCAGAAAAGGCCTCAAATCCCAGGCATCCTCTTCCCTCTCTTCAGTAAGCTGCTGATGACAGTCCCCGTCTACAGAATTAGTGTTGATGGGCTTCATCTGCCTGCTGACCCCTCAGGGTCAAACCAAGGAAGCAGAACACCCGTGGGCCCTGAGATGGTTCCTGACACCAGCCACAGAGCGGCTTCCTGCTGTGTCTAAAGAAACACGGATTAGCCACGCTTCAGATGGGCTGCAGTGCTGCATGTCTTCGGTTTCAAGCTGCTACCAGCTGCACTGAGGGGAAATGGTTGGGGAAGTTGTCCTGTTTGGCTTCTTTCCACATGGAGGACGGCAAAAGGAAGAGGGAGCTTAGAGCTGCTATGCTGGTACTGATGCCTTAAAAATGATGATATAAACATAGCCACAGGAGTCAGCCTGAGAGTCCCTGATGGGGACCAGAGGAGAAATGTCCTGACTTACCCTGCAGCCCATGCTCTGCAAACAGAAGTGACCCAGCCCTCATCTATCACCTCAGAAGCTAAACAACTTTCTCAGATGGCCCCATGGGATATAAATCAGGAGGGCCCTAGCTTCTAAGGAACCAGTACACAACTGCAGCCCTCAGAAATACTTATCCTCGTCTTCTTTCTTCCTCTCCTTTCAGAATAGGGTGCTAGCGAGTCATATCTGCAGATGAGGCCGGGCAAGGTGGCTCATGTTTGTAGTCACAGCACTTTGGGAGGCGGGGGAAGGTGGGGGTGGATCACTTGAGGCCAGGAGTTCGAGACTAGCCTGGTCAACATGGTGAAATCCTGTCTCCACTAAAAATATAAAAACTAGCCAGGCGTGGTGGTGCACGCCTGTAATCCCAGCTCCTCAGGAGGCTGAGGCAGGAGAATTGCTTGAATCTGGGAGGCGGAGTTTGCAGTGAGCTGGGATTGCATCACTGCACTCCAGCCTGGGCAACAGAGCCAGACTTCATCTGAAATGAACAAACAAACAAACAAAATAACTGCAGATGAATGTAGCAGGTCACCTTAAGCTGTTACTGAACTTCTCTGAGCATCAGTCTTCATCTGTAAATGGGTATAAAGTTGTAGCTATCTCACGGTTTTGAGATGGGAGGTAAATGAGATAATTCATTCAGAGTGCTTGGTATAGTACTACCTCAATAAATATCATTGTTTCGGCAGCTGAAGGCCATTCTTAGGTATAAAGAAGGAAAAACAACACATCTATATGATTAATATAGATGTGTTGAGATTCCAAACAAGAAGGCTATGGGCCAGGGCTTCAGTGATTCATGATGTCCAAGCCTTCTTGCTCCTGCTTTCTCTCTTGCCAAGTCTGTGCCAGACCTGGTCGCACTTGGCAACCTCAGCGGCCTCCAACTTGTCTGAATTCTCACAGAGAATCCCAATGGGTACTCAGACCTGCTGGCACAGAGACAAATTCAAACACACTGGGGTGGCAGTGAAATGTAGTATAAGAAATAGTCACAAGGAATGTTTAAGCTCTCAGAATGCCTGCAGAGCTGGGGTTTACACAGAGGGCCCCACTTTTCCAGACAGGCAGAGGAGAGAGCTTAAAAATTATTTCCTCTCATGCATACTTTCATGATAGCATCATAACACGCGCAATAAACACGTTTGGCTCCCCACCGAACAGGTACAGACACGACAGCTTTTCTGTTTCAAAGCTCCTGAATGCCAAAGCCTTCTCCGCTGCTCTAATGCCCCAACCTTCCCTGCTTGGGAATTGGATCTGGGGTAATGAGTGACCCAGCAGGCAGAGATGACAGATTCCTGCCTAATGTAGCAACGCTGGGACAACCTGGAGTATCTGGCGCGGCGGGCAGGCACAGGCAGGATGGGAGAGGCAGCCGTGAGTACACCAACCTTTGTCCCTGTTTGCTCTGGGAGAGGGCAGGCCCTGCCAATGCTGCTCTCCTCTCTTGGTGCCTCTGCCTGGGGCTCTTGGCTAGTCAGACCTCCCGGGGAACCTGAGGCGACCTGACCCTGGTGGGTGGCAAGTTGAGACCTCTTCGGGCAGTCAAAGGGTGCTCTGGCACCTCTGACATGACACAGCAGGTGTGGGGCTTGGAGGCCTGTGTGTTCCTGCCCCTGAGGAAGCCCTTTCCTTCTGGCTCCTTCCCAGCAGAAAGCTTATCATTAACTAGCCACCCAGAAAAACGATGACCTACCCCGGGGCACTCCTTCGTTCAAACCACTACAGGGTCCGAGGGAAACACAGAAGAACGATGCGGAGCCTGAGCTGGGCGGCGTTGCGTGCCTTCCCCTTGCCAGCCTTTGTCCTCTGGGGCAGGGGAGCACTCCTTTTTTAGCCTTGCTCACTGCCATATAAGTGGGTGTCTTGAGGAACCTGTGTGTTCTTTCTTCTGGCAAGGCTGCCCAGTTCTCTGGTTCCCTAGGTTAGGTACAAACAGGGCAAAAAGAGACACGTCTGGTGGGGAGGTGGGGACACTCTGGCTCTTTCATGGGAAATCCTCCTGCTTCCCCCCCCCCCCCTTCTTTCTTTTCCTGGTTGACACTGCTGGGGCTTGAAGCAGGTTGAGCCTGAAAAGCAACTTTTCTTGAGAAAAGTCTGAGGGTTTTCTCTTTTCCTAGGAAGCTAGACCCTGGCCCCCTAACCCTCCGCCCCAGCCTCTTCACCTTATTACGGAGGGCATCACCTCCGCCAGGTCCCTCCCAGCTGGCAGGAGCGCTTATGAAGGTCAGAGAAAAGCATCCTTCTCTTTCACAAATAAACAAACCCAATCCATGTGCTGGAGGACTTAGGGTATATTAATAGCCAGATATTTTGTTTTCCTATTCTGGTGCTTATCCCCTTCCACTAGGATGAAAGATAAGAGAACACAAAATGTTCTCCATCAGCCACTCTTCTCCCCTCCTCCAGGGAGAGGCAAGCTGGGGGCGTGTGCTCTTCTGTTTAAAGCCATTCCTGATGGACGAACCCTGAGAAAATAGACTTAAAAGTTTATATTCAGTCTCTCTTGGCTACTGTTGCTGCTCAGCAAAGAAACTCTATATTGTTTAAACCCTCCAGGCGTACGGGTTGCAAGGCAACCTTCAAACAATAGAAAATACCCCAAACTAAAAATAAAGGCATTAAGAGATGGAAAGCATGGTGGCGCTATGGTGAAGTGATTCCAGAACTGGGGCAAGGGAGAAGGTCGGCGATCAGGTTGCTCGTATGTGACGTCAGTCCCTGTTTGCCTGCTCTCACCCTTATGAATCACATTTCTTATAATACAGACATATGGGGTCCTGCTTCTTTTATTTCTTGACTCTCAGTCCTCTCACTGGTCACCAACTGCTTTGGGGGGTATCAAAGGCCTGTAAGGTTGGGCGTCTCCTGTCCTCAGAAACCTTCTTAATCAATGCACTTATCCCACTGGCTCCCAGCTCACAATGAATGGCTCTCCTGTTCCTGAGAAATCCTTAGAAACCTAAGAATAGACAGGGCTGGGGCCCAACTTTATAATAAGGTTGTTACAGGAAGAAAGCAGGAGGGTTAGAGTTGGGGAGGACATAAGAGGATGGAAATAGGCTGGAGCGACAGGCTTTGAAGACGAGGAAGGGGCCACAAGCCAAGGAATGTGGGCAGCCCCTAGAAGCTGAGAAAGGAAAGGAAATGACTCCTCCTCTAGAGCCTCCAGAAGGAACACGGCCAAGCTGGCACCTTGATTTTAGCCTTGTGAGACCCATTTTGCACTTCTGGGCTCCAGAAATGGAAGATCATACATTCATGTTGTTTTAAGCCACCGGATTTGTGGTGATTTGTTAGAACAGGAGATAAATACAATCATGAAAAGGAGAACCCAAGGAACTTTCATAAGGACAAGAAGTCAACAGTGAGTTCCTGGGCACTGAAGGCAGGTGACTGGGAAGCCTGGTGCAGCCCTGGCCCTGGCCCTTAGTGACTGCTGCCCTCTGGTTGTGTGCTCTTTGCTGCAAATGGAGGCCAGCAGGGGGCACTGAGCCAGAGTGGCTGCCTTTAAACAATCAAACACACATCAATAAAAAGGCTAGGGTTTTGCCCACAAAGAGGGCAGGCTGATGGGTATATTACCCAGTTGGGCAGACCTGAGCAGTGGGGACATTGTTTTTATCCATGACCTGTGGTCCACCCCAACCAGTGTCACTCAAAGAGAGATCGGACTGAAAAGGGAGACTTGAAGAAAGACATACATCACCTCCATCCCCAGAAGGTTGCTGGACAGAAATTACTGAAAATTCTCTTGGACTTCTCTGGAAGGAGACATGTAAGAGACTTCAAGGCAGGTTGTGAGCAGGTGTCTATTCTCTGACTAAATGTCTTCTAAGGATATTTTCTTCTGTGATATAACAGAGCTTAGGAAATCCTACCTCAAAAAAAAAGTCGAAGACCAATAATTTACCCTGTCCTCACCACATTTCAGGAGACAAGAACCATCAGTCTCATTTTATGATTTGGGACCCTGAATTACAGACAGGGCAGGCAACATGGGCATGGTTACACAGCCAACCAGAGTGATTCACTCAAAGCAAAACGCAGCTCTCCCAGCTCCGGTGCTGGCACTACGGTACTCTGTCTGCTCACGCTTACTCTCAGGCTCTGGCTAACCTGATCAGTAGGGCGTGGCCTCTGGGTAGGTGGTCCCAGGAGAATGCAGAGATAGAAAGCCATTAAACCTGTCTTCACAGGGCAAGCTACTGACGTCCCAGTAGGAAGATTTTCCAGACCAGAGCTCTGAATTGCTTTGGGGTGTGTATGTGTGTGTCAGTTTGGAAGGTAATCAGGGGAGGAGGGAGAGTGCTAAACAACCGCCAAGTCAAGGTATTTGCACTCATAAGTAAACCCACAAAAAGCTTTCATTTTTTTCTAGCATCAGTACAAATCTTTTTCTAGCTTTTGTCTCATTCATCTGCCCTGTTTCTCCCTCCCCTTACCATTCTTCTGAGAGTGCCTGGAATCTACCTTTAGGAGCAAAGCTAAAAGATTCTCCAAACTCACTGCCAGGGGATTGGAGTGGCTTATGCCGAACAGCTGCTGAACCTCCAGGACCAGCTCTATCAGGGCCCACGGCTCTGTGTGAACGCCAGCAGCTCTGCACACTGGCAACCATCTCCACTGCCCTTTCACGCGGAGGGGCTTCTGCAGAGCCACCCTCATTTCTTTCTTTTTTTTTTTTCTTGAGACGGGGTTTTGCTCTCTTGCCCAGGCCAGAGTGCAGAGGTGTGATTGTGGCTCATTGCAACCTCTGCCTCTCAGGTTCTAGTGATTCTTGTATCTCAGCTTCCCAAGCAGTAGCTGGGACTACAAGTGTGTGCCACCATGCCGGGCTAATTTTTGTATTTTTAGTTGAGATGGGGTTTCTTTTTTTTTTTTTTTTTTTTTTGAGATGGAGTCTCGCTCTGTTGCCCAGGCTGGAGTGCAGTGGCGTGATCTTGTCTCATTGCAACCTTTGCCTCCCAGATTCAAGTGATTCTGCTGCCTCAGCCTCTCAAGTAGCTGGAATTACAGGTGTGCACCACCACACTCAGCTAATTTTTGTATTTTTAGTAGAGACGGAGTTCGTCATGTTGGCTAGGCTGGTTTTGAACTCCTAACCTCAGGTGACCCACCTGCCTTGGCCTCCCAAAGTGCTGGGATTATAGTGTGAATCACTGTGCCTGGCCAGATAAGCTTTCACCATGTTGGCCAGGCTGGTCTTTACTGACCCCAAGTGATCCACCCTCCTCGGCCTCCCAAAGTGCTGGGATTAGAGGTGTGAGCCACCACGTCCAGCCAACCCTCATTTATTGCCACCCAAATTTTGTCTCTCAAAGACTATGAAAGGATGCCTCTGTTTTCCTTAAGGTATAAAGAAAGGGAAATGGAGTGATATGGTTTCAAATGATATTGTCAGGTCTTAAGTATTTTAAAAGCGTAACAAGCCTGGGCAACATAGTGGGGCCCCATCTCTATAAAAAATATTAAAAATGAGTTTGGCATGGTGGCATGCATCTGTAGTCCCAGCTACTCAGGAGGCTGTGGTGGAAGGATCACTCGAGCCCAGGAGTTCCAGGCTGCAGAGAGCCATGATCGCACCACTGCACTCCAGCCTGGGTGACAGAGTGAGACCCTGTCTCAAAAAAGAAAAGTGTGTAGCTGAGGCAACTGTGAATTTTCAATCACTGGGGACCTTCAGCCCATTCTACATGGTAACTGCTGCTCCTGCATCACCACAGCCAGCGCACCTCCCCTACCATGGGCGATCCAAGAAAACAGCATACTCAACTGTGCTCTAACAATGGAGAGGTGGTCTGCAAGATACTGACATGAGGAGACACCCCCTACCCAAGAATTTGGCAGTACTTATGTAGCATTACACAGACAAGAACAGAGACATGGTCTCCTGGCCAGTTAGCTGGCCACATAGAACTGTAGTTACACAGGTAGAAGTCAAGATACGCTTCTGCAGCTGCTTTCCAGGCTTCCATAAGAGCTCCTGATTAGCATCTGGGTGTCCTGGATCCCTTGATAGCAGAAAAAGAGATAGTTTGGGGACCAGAGAAATATTCTAAGTCTTAGGATCCAGTTCCCAGATCTTGAAATTTTTTTTTTTATTGCAAAAATATGAGGCCGGGTGTGGTGGCTCACACCTATAATCCCAGCATTTTGGGAGGCCGAGGAGGGCGAATCACCTGAGGTAAGGAGTTCAAGACCAGCCTGACCAACATGGAGAAACCCCATCTCTACTAAAAATATGAAATTAGCCATGCGTGGTGGCGCATGCCTGAAATCCCAGCTACTTGGGAGGCTAAGGCAGGAGAATCAATTTAACCCGGGAGGCAGAGGTTGTGGTGAGCCAAGATTGCGCCATTGCACTCCAGCCTGGGCAACAAGAGTGAGACTCTGTCTCCAAAAAAAAAAAAAAAGCATAATACATAATTACCATTTAAAATGTAAGTCCAGTGGCATTAACTACATTCACACTGTTGTGCAACTATAACCACCATCCTAGATAGTAAAAAACTTTTTTTGAGATGGAGTCTCACTCTGTCGCCCAAGCTGGAGTGCAGTAGTGTGATCTCAGCTCACTGCAACTCCACCTCCCAGGTTCAAGTGATTCTCCTGCCTCAGCCTCCCAAGCAGCTGAGATTATAGGCACCTGCCACCACACTCAGCTAATTTTTTGTATGTTTAGTAGAGATGGGGTTTCACCATGTTGTCTAGGATGGTCTCGAACTCCTGACCTCAGGTGATCCATCCTCCCTGGCCTCCCAAAGTGTTAGGATTACAGGCGTGAGTCACCAAGCTCGGCTTCCTACCTCACTTTATATCATTCTTCCCTGACTCTGCCATGGCCACATTGGCCATCTTGCTGGTTCTCAAACCCAAAGAACTTCTTCCTACTTTGTGGCCTCTGTATGAGCTACTAATTCTTTTTTTTTTTTTTTTTTTCGAGACGGAGTCTTGCTCCATCGCCCAGGCTAGAATGCAGTGGTGCAATCTTGGCTCACTGCAGCCAAGATTCTCCTGCTTGGAGTTCCAGTGATTCTCCTACCTCAGCCTCCTGTGTAGCTGGGATTACAGGTGTGTGCCACTATGCCTGGCTAATTTTTGTATTTTCAGTAGAGAAGGGATTTCTCCATGTTGACCAGGTTGGTCTCGAACCCCTGGCCTCAGGTGACCCGCCTGCCTCAGCTCCCAAAGTGCTGGGATTACAAGCATGAGCCACCGCCCCCGGCCATGAGTTAGTAATTCTGCCTGGAATGCTCCTCTCACATATCTGTCCATGGATGGCTCCTTCTTATCATATCTCAGCTAAAATGACACATCTTCAGAGAAACTTGCCCTGTGCATCTCATCTAAAGAGGGCAAGACGTTAATTTACTATTTTGTGATATTTTCAGGCTCATTTAAGTTTTTGTGTCTTATCCTATAGAATATAAACTGCATAAGAGGAGGACTTTGTCTTTTCTATAAGGGATCCCCAGTGCCTAAACTAGTGTCTGGTATAGAACAGGTGTTCCATAAAAAAGTTGGATGAATAAGTAAAAAAAATAATCATTCTATTATTAAAAGGAACAAAGCAAAGATGAAAAGTAAGATAGGAAATTAGACAAAGACATAAGAAAACTACAGACCAGGAGAGAGATCCAAGATGGTCGATCACTAGCAGCTCAGGATTGCAGCTCCCAGTAAAAGCGCAGAGAGCCAGTGGACGCCACACTTACCGATAAATTTTTGCTGCCCACGGACCAGGACATTCCCAGCGGAGGAGCCCCACGGGTCGCCAGCGTGACCCTTTCGGCTGGTGCGGCTTTTTTGCCGGCGCCTCGGCTCGGCGGCTCTTGGTGCGGAGTAAACGGGACTGAGTCTCCTTTTGGATGATGTTTGGAGCTCTGTGAAGGCAGAGCAGCGCATCCAGTTGATTGAAAAAG
>CAUYQU010004206.1:0-30112 GCA_963574635.1 Cheracebus regulus
CGCCCGCCCCCCCCCCCCCCCCCCCGCCCCCGCCCCCCCCCCCCCCCCCGCCCCCCGGCCCGGCGCCCGCGGCGGGGAGGCTTATTTCACTTAGCAATAATGTCCACCAGGTTCATCCACACTGTGGCAAATGGTACAACTCCTTTTTAAAGGCTGAGTAATATTCCATTGTGTGTGTGTGTGTGTGTGTGTGTGTGTGTGTGTGGTGTGTGTGTATGCTACAATTTCTTTCTCTATTCATCTATCAACAGACATTTGGGTTATTTCCATATCTTGGCTATTGTGAATAGCGTTACTGTGAGCATGGGAGTGTAGGTATCTTTACAAGGTAGTGATTTCATTTCCCTTGGGTCGATGCCCAGAAGGACTGCTGAGTCATACAGTAGTTCTATTTTTATTTCTTTGGGAATTTCCATATTGTTTTCCATAATGGCCGTATCAACCTATATTCCTACAAACAGTGTGCCAGGGTCCCTTTTCTCCACATCCTCGCCAACAGTGGCTATCCCTGGTATTTTTAACAAAGGCCATTCTATCAGGTGTGAAGCAAGAATGAGTGTTTTCTGATTTTGCCAGATGTGTCTGTCTAAGGAATTAACCCTGCACTCCCAGCCTGCCCTGAGCGGGAGCAGTGGCAGCTCCTGCTAACTGCGGTCAGTGCTGTGGGGGCAGACAGAAGGGAGCCTGGGAGCCCTGCACGGAAATGCTGATTTGCTCCAGATAAGAGACTGGAATTCCAGACCATGAGGCTGGTCCTGGTTTAGTCAATGCTGGCCATTGGAGGTTTTGTTACCAAGGAAAACAGGAGTGCAGGAATGCGTCCCCACACCAGCAGCCTGCGTCCATCACTTCTGCATTTGTTAGAGGCTGTGTGGGCCTGAATCATACACACGCAGAACCTAGAAAGAGTCAGTGTAGGTCAAGCAAGAGAGAAATTAATTTTAAATAGGAAAATGCTCTTTGCCTTTTGGAGCCCTTTAAAGGCCATTGACACTCACTGTCTCTGTGCCTTTACCTAGACTCAGACGAATGAGAGAAGAGGTGCAGTTCTGTGAGACCTTTACAATCCATCAAGGGGAAGTTGCTAGGCAAGAGAAATGAAATGCAGGCCCTGAGAAACTCGAAAAAAACAAAACTTAGAGAAACAATGAATCTTGTCAAATGACTAATTCCAAGTGGTGTCCTTTGACCTCATGGAATAAAAGAGAGTCCCTGGCACTACACAGAAAATACTAGCTGGGGTCACATGCTTCTGATCGCTGAGAAAGGCCAGCACAGGCTGAGAGTCCCCATGCTCCTATGAACCACGTGGCCACACAGCTCTCCAACAAAGGTACAAAGGTTTGAGGCACTGAAAGTTCATCACTTCAAGTCTGTTGTTTGGAATTCTGAATACATTTTCCTCTAAAAACTATTTCCTGCTGGTGTTTAGGCCCCCTTTTAGACATTAGAGACAGATAGACTCAGAGTTTAGAGTGGGAGCAATGGTGGACAGAAAATGGGAGCTCAGGCCCAGGAAATCTACTGATCAGCAGAGGCACATTGGGAGCACACGCCCACTGTGATGGTCATGGGGGATCTGTGTGTGTGTGTGTGTATTTTAGAGTAGGCAGGTGCCATGAGAGGAAAATGAGGCTCTAGGAACAGAAGTATAAAGAAGAGGTTCAAAGACAAGAAATACCAAGCAGAGAAGATGATTCTGAGTCCAGTAATTCCTCAGCTTAAGTTCTTCTTTCTACAATACTTCACTTCCCCGGCAGGAGTGCCCAGGTGAGCGGTTCCCCTGGGGGGAGGAGGGGGCAGCTGTGGACTCATACTGCCTGCTGGGAAGGGGTGTGTGGGACTCAGCTGCTTGCACGACCACATGTTCACTGAGCAGGGGATCACAACCTCAAGCTCCCAGAGAGCAAGGCAATGGGGATCCAAGAGATCCAGAGAGCAGGGCATAGCCGTCTGAGAGAGGCCGCTGGTGCTCAGCTGAGGCTGGGAGTTCTAGAGAAAAAGCGGGCCTAGTTTTATCCTGACTTCTGAATATTCTATTCTATTTTAGACAGAGTCTTGCTTTGCACCCAGGCTGGAGTGCAATGGCGCGATCTTGGCTCACTGCAACCTCCCCCTCCCGGGTTAAAACGATTCTCCTGCCTTAGCCTCCCGAGTAGCTGGGACTCAGGAGCACACCACCATGCCAAGCTAATTTTTTGTATTTTAGTAGCGACAAGGTTTCACCATGTTGGCCAGGATGGTCTTGATCTCCCGACCTCATGATCTGCCCGCCTCAGGCTCCCAAAGTGCTGGGACTACAAGTGTGAGCCACCATGCCTGGCCAACTTCTGAGTTTTAAAGGAAAGCTATGAAATATCCTGATTTTAAATATTGGCAACTAATACAACGTCACAACAACAATAAAATGCTACAGGCCAAAAACAAAAAACAAAGACCCACACCCCAATCCCTCTTCTGTCTGGTCTGTGCAATACCAGTTTGCAGTCCCTTTTCCAGTGTCTAGAGTTAGAATAATGTGGTTTTTTGATTCCCAAGTCTTGATACATGCCAGAATCACTTTAGGTACATGGTCAAAATGCAACTTTAGAGATCAACAGTATTGGGATGCCTGGGAGAAGGCCTGAGGCCCTGTCTTTTGAGGAGCCCTGGTGATGGCGGTGTGGCTGCACCGCATTTGGAAAGCACTGGCTGGTTTGTATTGCATCCGTATCACCAGCTGGTCACTTGTGTCTCACACCTCTAGTTCATAGTGATCAAATAATATCACAAGAATGATCGAATGATAAAACCACAAAAAACATTGACCCCCATGGATAGGAAAGAGGTGAATGTAAAGGGGACCTGAGACGCAGCCAGGTGTGTGAAAGTGTCTTATCTAAATGGTTTAGGAAAATTTAAAACTCTTAATATTTAAACGTGTTTTAACAGATGAATTTTCCCTCTACTAGATCTGTGAGTAAAACTGACTCTTCAAGAGGATGCAGTAAACTTTGATCCTGTGACTGGAGCACCCTGAGTATAACTGTCCCCAGGATATTCACCAAAGTTTAAGAGAAACTGACTTATCTACACACTGTATTCTTTCATTTGACTTATGCCCAATGGCAAAGTGCCACCTGAAGTCCACAGTAGAACTCATGTGCGAAGTCAACAGACTTCTGTTCAAAGGTATGTGAGTGTCGAAAGTGTGTTAGATGCTGGAGAAAATGATGTAATAACAGGAAATTGTCATTTAACTATCTACCATCCCTGAATGCTCCAGCCAAGTCTGCACCTCTGCGTCCACTCACAGGGCCACCGAGCAGTGATCTGGAGACCCATTTCAACTATCAGTGGCAACCACGGGATCCCTGGGCGAGATCGACACCGTGGCAGAGCCCCACAGGTCATTCTCCCAACGCCGGTGAAACTGTGAGGAAACCGTGGCATGATTCCCAGCCTCCCTGCGCTTCCCTCTCTCCTTTCCTGGTGGCCTTCCCAGCTGTCACCAGCATTTCCTGGCAATCTTCTTATTCCCCCACCTTCCCTTCCTCTCCTATCATAACTGCTTAGTAAGCCGAAAGCTGCCCCCTTTCCTGCACTATTAACTAAGTGTGAGACTTCTGGTTAACTTCGGCAGCATTTCACTGACACGAAGCATTTAACTATTGACTTGAACACCATAGGTACTGCTTCTTATGGAAAAAGAATAAGTTAAACGTGGTCTCTTTATGTGAAAGTGCCCAATTTGTTATGATTAATAAAGTGATATCCATCAATAAAGTTACTTTATATGATCACCCTTAAAAAAATAAAAGCTCTTTGTGGAAGCCCAATACACTGTCATTCTGTCATCCACTAGTGTTCTCGATGGAGAGGCGCTCTTGTGTTGTGTTTTGATGGACAGAGACTTGTTTTGTTTTGCTTCGTGGAGATATGCTTTTTTTTTTTAATGGAGAGATGCTCTTATTTTGT
The DNA here is from genome assembly GCA_963574635.1 of Cheracebus regulus. Taxonomy (NCBI): domain Eukaryota; kingdom Metazoa; phylum Chordata; class Mammalia; order Primates; family Pitheciidae; genus Cheracebus; species Cheracebus regulus. The sequence goes on from CAUYQU010004206.1 coordinate 3,958, forward strand.
TTTGCTTTTTGATGGAGAGATACTCTTGTTCCGCATTCCCATCTAACCCCCACTTCCGATCCCCCAAAACGTTCTGGCCCCAGCATGGCCCCCCTACACATCCTCTCTTACTGGACTTGCCCCTTCCCCTCTCCTGGACCTCAAGGTGGTGTCTACGCCAGGCTCGCTGGAACCTTCCAGGGATTAATGATTCTGGGTTGCGGCGCGGGAGTGCCCCGGGGGTTCTTAGACCGGTGTGCAGACCCGGCCGTGACACAGGCGCGACCCCTGCTGGCGAGGCGCGGAACTGCAGGCACGCCGCGGCAGGAAGGGCCGCAGAGCGGGAGGGGCCTGGGGCGCCCCCAGCAGAGGAGCTCAGGGGGGATGGCCACCCATCGGGTCCTCAGGAGCCAAGTCCTCTTCCATGCTTCTTTCACCTGTCTTCAGCTGCCACCTTTGCCTGCCTCAGGACCGTCAAGCTGTCTGGCTTCTGTCCTAAGACCCTGAGACAGAATGAGACCCTGGGCACTTACCCTCCTAGGCCAAGGCCAAATTCCCCAAACCACCCTGTAGAGGTGGTGGAGTGGGAGGCGGGGAGGAGGAAAGAAGACCCCTGGAGCCGTGGACAACTGGCCAAGCATCCCACAGACCAGACAACAGATAAACGGCTCCCAGATGGTAATAAAATCAGAGGCTCCACAGAGTGTTTTTCTGTTGGTAACTGGATTCGAAAATAAAAATAATTCCCAAACACACAGAGGCACCTGCCCTTTGCCTGGTGGAACACAGAGATCTCATTTTGGTTTGTCCAGAACAACTTTCATTTACACCTTCACATTTACAGCTTTCCTTCAGCAAGACGAAAAGCTGAGTCCAGACGGCCTTCAAAAAGAAAAGAGGTGGCCAGATGTGGTGGCTCACGCCTGTAATCCCAGCACTTTGGGAGGCCGAGGCGGGTGGATCACCTGAGGTCAGGAGTTCGAGACCAGCCTGGCCAACATGGCGAAACCCCGTCTCTACCAAAAATACAGTAAATTAGCTGGGAGTGGCAGTAGGCACCTGTAGTCCCAACTACTTGGTAGGCTGAGGCAAGAGACTCTCTTGAACCTGGGAGGTGGAGGTTGCAGTGAGCTGAGATCGTGCCACTGCACTCCAGCCTGGGTGACAGAGCAAAACTCTATCTCACAAAAAAGAAGAGAGGGGCTGCAAGTGCCAGGAGGCAAACCTAGCAAAAACAGTCAATATTCTCCCCACCGTGACCCCATCCACCCCAAGCTTCCAGCGGGGATCCAGTCCCTCCGTGTTTGGAATCCTCATGGCCTCATGAGGCAGTCTCGGTAGAGACATCACCTCCTTTCTTTCTTTCTTCTTTCCTTCCTTCCTTCCTTGCTTGCTTTTTTTTTCTGAGACGGAGTCTCACTCTGTCATGCCCAGGCTGGAGTGCAGTGGCGTGATCTCAGCTCACTGCAACCTCTGCCTCCCAGGTTCAAGTGATTCTTCTGCCTCAGCCTCCCGAGTAGCTGGGATTACAGGAGCATGCCACCATGCCCAGCTAATTTTTGTATTTTTAGTAGAGACAGGGTTTCACCATGTTGGTCAGGCTGGTCTCGAACTCCTGACCTCATGATCCACCCCCTCCCTCAGCCTCCCAAAGTGCTGGGATTACAGGCATGAGGCACCGCACCCAGCCAGCACCTCGCTTCTTAAATGAGAAAAATGGAGACTCCTACGTGGAGACATCACCGGCCCAGGCTTCTGCAGAGGGGAGCCCTTCCTCTAGTCAGCTGCCGGCCGGTGCTGAGGAGGGTCCCTGCACACAGCAAACACAGTCCATTTTATCTGGGCAACACAACTCTGATGCCATTCAGCTCTTGTGCAGTTGAAACATGTCAGATGAAATGTGGCTGGAAATGTCCTTCTAGCTGCAGCTGTCCCCCTCCCATAGGGTGTCTGGCCTTTCATCTTATAGGCCCAGTGCTGCAGCCAGGAGAGACCGAGGTGACCCGCAGTGGCAGCCCTGGGTTGCCTGAGCTGCAGGTCCCAGCTGAGTCTGGCCCACAGTGGTCATATATTCTTCCATCCATTCTTGTTTTTCTTTACGAAATATAACTGCATGTTAAAACCAGCTGGGCATAAACATTAATTAGAAACGCAAACCACCATATTGATAAAAAACATGCAATCCAAGCGACATATCAAGAAATCCTATGATCCTGCGGCGTAACTGACATCTTCCTCAAGAACCGTCGACTCTTATCAAACCGCTGACTCTTGTTTCATTCGAGACTTTGTAGCATCTTTCTCTTTTTATAGGAAATTGATTTCCTGTCTGCAAAATACACATTCGGAGTAAAAAAACTGGACAACTTTACAAATCATAAAGAAAAAACAACACATATGCAGTCACACAGTGCTTCACAACAGTCTGCGCTGAGAAATGCACTGGTAGGTGACGCGGCTTTGTGTGAACACAGAGTGACTTCCACAGACCTCGATGGTATCTCCTACCACACACACACCTGGGCTGTATGGTATATTGTCTGCTGCTCTGAAGCTACAAACCTGCACAGCACGTTACTGTACTGAACAGTGTGGGTGACTGTGGCTATCTGTCTAAACATATCCAAACACATAAAAAGAAACAATGATAAAATGGTATTATAATCTTACAGGACTGCCGTCATATATTGACTAAAATGCTATGCAGCCCATGACGTGACTCAGTTTCTCTCTCCCCTCCATGAAGCTGGAAAGGAAATCCAAGGATGTCCTCACAACATGCTACTGTCAACCTTATGTCCCATGGAGTGGTTAGAAATCACCAGAAGGCAGCGATCGTCTTGTGAGGTAAGCACGATGCCAGAGCTTTACCTGTTCTCTTTAGTTCTCACAGCAACCCCTAAGGTATTATTATTTCCAACAGATGGATAAAGCAGGGAATTCTCAGGAAAGCGAACTAGAAAGGGGCAGAGCCAAGACTGTTAATCACCCCCATCCAGCTGGGCCCAAAATTCATGCTCAGCATTCCTCCAGATTCTCTCTCTTCATTGCTTGCAGCTCTCCGTTCTTGAACAGGAGCATCGTCTTGAAGGAAGGCACAGACAAGGCCCCTCCACAGCAGAGGCCAGCAGCCCAGCAGCCACCTTCCTTACAACCAAGAAGTTCACCTGAATGCCTTAAGGCACATGCTCTGAGAAGGCGGTAATAACCAGGCCTGGCTTTCCCAAGCCAGAGGGGTGTGTCTGTGTGGTGATGACTGTGCGTGTGTGTGTGTGTGTGTAGTGTGTGTGTGTGTAGTGTATGTGTGTGTGGTGTATTCTGTGGTATATGAGTGTGTGTGTAGTGTGTGTGTGAGGTGTATGTGTATGGTGTATGAGTATGTGTGTGGTGTGTGAGTTGTGTGTGTGTGATGTGAGTGTGCATGTGTGGTGGATGTGTGCAGTGTATGTGTGTGTTGTGTTTGAGTGTGTATGTATGCATGTGTGTGGCATGTGGTGTGTGTGCATGTGTGTGGCATGTGGTGTGTGCATGTGTGTGTGAGGTGTTTGGTGTTTGTGTGTGGTGTACGAGTGTGCATGTGTGTGATGTGTGTGTACGTGTGTCTGAGGTGTGTGTGGTGTATGTGTGCATCTGTGTGCTATATGTGTATGTGTGTGAGGTGTGTGGGGTGTATGAGCGTATGTGCATGTGGTGTGTGCATGAAGTGTGTGTGCATGTGATGTATGCATGCATGTGTCTGTCAGGTGCATGTAGGTGTGCGTGTGTGTGGCGTATGATTGTGTGTGGTGTGTATGTGAGGTGTTTGTGAGGTGTATGGGTGCATGTGAGGTGTATATATGTGTGTAGTGCATATGGGTACGTGTGTGTATGGTGTATGTGTGTGGTGTATGAGTGTGCATGTTGTGTGCAGGCATGGGTGGGGGTGTGCATGTGTGATGTGTGTGTGTGTGGTGTGTGTGAGGTGTGTGTGTGGTGCGAGTGTGCATGTGTGGTGTGTGAGGTTATGTGTGTGAGGTGTGTGTGTGAGGGTAAAGTGTGTGTGGTGTATGAGTGTGTGTGTGACGGGTGTGTGAGGTGTATGTATGGTGTATTGTGCACATGTGTGTGAGATATGTGTGGTGAGTGTGCATGTGTGTGGTGTGAGGTGTATGTGTGGTGTATGTGTGTGTGAGGTATGTGTGGTGCGTGTGTGGTGTGGCATGTGTGGTATGAGTGTGCATGTGTGTGGTTATGTGTGTGAGGTGTGGCGTGTGTGGTGTGAGTGTGCATGTGTGGTGTGAGGTTGTGTGAGGTGTGGCGTGTGTGGTATGTGTGCATGTGTGGTGTATGTGTGTGTGAGTGTGTGGGTGTGTGGTGTATGTGGGTGTGTGTGGGTGTGTGTGAGGTGTGTGTGGGTGTGTGGGGTGTGTGTGAGGTGTGTGGGGGGTATGGTGTATGTGTGAGGTGTGGCATGTGGTGTATGTGTATGTGTGTGTGAAGTGTGTGTGGGTGTGTGGTGTATGAGTGTGTGTGTGTGAGGGGTGTGTGGTGTATGTGCGTGTGAGGTGTGTGGGGGTGTGTGTGGGATATGTGTGTGTATGTGGTGTGTGTATGTGTGTGAGGGGTGTGTGTGTGTGGTATATGTGTGTGGGGGGTGGTGCATATTCATTTTCTAGGGCTGCCACGACAAAGCAGCACACACTGGATTGCTGAAACAGCTGACCCTGATCATCCGCAGTCCTGGAGGTGAGACGTCTGAGATCGTGGATCGGCTGGGCTGGTTTCCTGTGGGGGCTGCGAGGGAAGCCTGTTCAGGCCGCTCCCCTAGCTTCTGCGGGTCTGCTGGCAGTCTTTGCCATTCCTTACCACGCAGAAGCAAAACCCTGGTCTGCCTTTTCCTTTACGTGATGTTCCTGTGTGAATGTGTCTGTGCCCAAATTCTTTTTAGAAGAACACCAGTCATATTGGATTAGGTTCGACCCTGAGAGGACCTCATCTTAACAAGTGACGTCTGCAATGACCCTTTTCCAAATAAGGTCACATACTGAGGGAGTGGAGGATAGGACTTCAGCATATGAATGTTTGAGGAACCAATTCAACCCATAACAGAGAGGGGAGGTGGGAAGGGAGGCTGGATGGGGAGTAGGGGGAGAGGGCTGGGGGAGAGTCTGGCTGGGCCGAGTGTGGTGGGCCTGTGTGTCTCTCTCTGGCTAGAACAGCCCTCCAGGGGCAGGTGTGTGAGGGTGCCCCATGTCCCTCATGTCGGGGGCATCTGTCATGGTGTGAACATCTGTAAGCAGCAGGTAAAGGACACACCAATTGTGACCAAGCTGAACTAGTACTATACTATCTCTGGCCCACCATCTACCAGCCCTGCTCCTGACTCCTGAAGCCCATCTCATCTCACAGAATTCCACTGTCTTCAAGCTGGTAAGACTGACAGACAGACTTCTAACATCTGCTGTCTTCACAGAGCCTTCAGGCTGTTTCACCTCAGTTACAACAAAATAGAATTTTCAAAAATAGGAACTCAACTTAAATATTTTAAATGGAGGTAAAATGGTCTTCGGAAAAATAAGTAAATATGAGATACCGTTTGCTCGCCCCAGTTGTGGAAGCTTCATTCAAAAAGCGCGTGCCTGCTCCACATGCAAAGTGAACATCCGGATTGCCCATAATGTCTCAAGAACCCTTTCCTTCTACAGTTTACTTGGCATTATTGTTGCTGCAGAAATGTACAATGATGTGGGTGCTTACATCAATCAGTACATTGGTATAGCAAATCAGCTGACATGAGGTCAAGATAGTTATGATTCTTCAAACCCACAAGACCATTTCTAGCCATCAGGAGGACCCATGATCTAGGAAACTGAGGCAAGGCTTGCTGACATCTCAGTTACACCTGGGCAAAAGTCTACTGGAGTCCAGGCTGGGTCCTGTGAGCTGCCACAGCTGAACACTGGGCAAACACGGTTAGCTGGATGCTTTGCGGTTCCCAGGCCCCAGAAGATCTGCCCACACTGATCCACTCTGTTCAGTTCTGAGGCAACATGGGGCAGGGACGTTGAGCCCACCCACCCCAGCGAGAGCTGCAAGTGCACACACATATACACACACACACATATGCTCATGCACACATGCACTTGCACACATATGCACATACACATATACACACATGCACATGCACACACACACATGCGCCTACACACATACATGCACATGCACACACAAACACATGCACAAGCCCACATACATGCACAGGCACACATGCACAAGTACACGCATGCACACACGTGCACATAAAAACATGCACATGCACACATACATGCACATACAGATGCACACACGCACACACACGTGCACACATGCGCATGCACACAATACACATGCGCAAGCACACACATACACACATACACATGCACACACGAAGCTCCCAGCCCCGGATGGTGGGAACAGCTGGATGAAGCAGTCAAGAGAACGTGGGTTTCAAAATCCAATCCAGGTTTCAACTGCAGCCATGCCCCTCACTAGCTATGTCATCCCAGGCAAGCAGCTGCTTTGCTTTGAGATTCAGCTTCCTCCAAGATGGGAATATTAATCCATACCTAGAGGCCGCATGAAGATGAAACAGCATTTCGTATGAGTAGCCCCTGCACAGAGCCTGGCCAGTGCCAGTCCTTGGTCAGCGGAACTTCCCATCCTTTCTCCCTTCCCCAGTAAGGATGGAGCCATCTCAGGAAAACATCTCCAACTGATTTGGCCACAAGTGCAGGGTTTAAACAGAGTTGAACACCCAGTGGGAGCTCTGAAAAACCCCAGTTTCTGGCACTATCTTCTGACCAGCCAGGGAGTGGGAAAAGTTTACTTGGGAGGGGAGTGGTGTACTAAGGTATATTAACACCTACCATGAGGCAGGCACCGTTCCAAGAAACTGACATGTTTTAAAGAATCTTAATCTTCAGAACATCCCTGTGAGTAGGTAGCATGCTTATCCTTAACAGAGGAGTAAACTGAGGCACAAAGATGTTCCATGGTTTGCCCAAGGTCACAAGGTTATTAAGTAGTGGAGCCAGGACCCGAACCCAGGCAGTGCATACCCAACACGCAGTCTTTTTGTTAGAATCCTTTTTCTCTTTAATCAGTTTCGGATTTTCCCGTTTCATGAGCTTTTTGCTTTACTTTTTAGCTAATTCAGTCCACAAACATCTACTCAGAGTCACACCTGAGTAGAGCCATACCTGGGAATGCAGAGCTTGGCTGAGGGAGCCTGCATAGCACCCACAGGACGAGGCAATGAAGCGGAAAGGGGTGTGGCCAGGAGGAAAGGGTGGCAAGGAGCCTTGGGCATTCCAATAGGGCCTGAGGCTGGCGGGCAAAGAATGCTATGAAGAAGGAGTGTCCGAGTTGGCCATGAATGACAGAGAGGATTTCCCAAGGTAGAGATGGGTGAAGAGAAGGCCCTCCAGGTGGCAGGAACAGTGCAAGCAAAGATAAGCAGGTGAAAGCTTGGCACAGTATCTGGGAGCCATGAGTGCCCAATTTGGATAGAGCCAAATTGTGACCTGTGTCCGTGCCAGGCCACAAAGGCTTTGAATGCCAGGCCCCGGGATGAAGATTCTGAGCGCATTCCAAGATTCAGTTAAGGAAGCAGGATGATCTGCCCGAAAACCATCTGTGATCGTCCTGCTCATGGTGGCAGCAAATCGTCCTGCAGAAACTGTGCCTCAGTCCACATGCTTCCTGGAATAGCAACATTGGGTGGCCACCTTCTCGCTCCTCCATGCGGATTCCTGAATTCAGCTGCCCAAATTTGTTTTTCCACAAAGGAGAGCCACACTGTTGCCCCCAAAATGGAGGATCTGAGGGCCCAACCAATGACTGCTGCCTGGAGAGCTGGGAGACACAGCATCACTAGTCTCCTTCCACCTGCACTGAACCTGTTTTCATTTCATTCCATGTACTAAATAAGCCATTTTGAGTACCTGCTCTGTGTACAGTACTGCGCCTGGGTCCCATGAAACCCAAATCACTGTCATTTCTCTAGCACTTGAAACACATCTGTCCCCCATGCCTACAGACAATCACATTATACAACGATGTCATGAACAAGAAAGTTCCTACCAATGACAGTGCTGGGACAATATCCCTTTACATGTTTAATTATGAAGACCAGGACTGGAAATGAAATCCTAATGACCCCAATGAACAGCACCTGATGCAGAAGGCAGCGTGGTTTTGCCCACATTCCCTGAACCTCTGTCAAGCTTGTCACTCTCAATCAGACAAAACTAAGTGAAAAAGAAATCGCTTTTGGAGCACACAGGAAGGTAGCTGTCCTACATGCTTAGAAAAGTGGGGAGAAGTGAAGCCACACGTGGTCTCCTTGCTGGTGGAAGGAGGCTACCACCTGCAGAAGGTGCTAAAGCTACGTCTGGGAATACACCAGGGTTGGTCCAGGTGAGGTCACTCCTGGGTGGAGGCTGAACTTGGGAGTGTGAGCACCGAATGCCCCACCCGTTCCACTCGTCAAGATCTTACCTAGCTGAGGTTGCACAATCGGCTCCTCCCAAATCTCCCTTTGATCTTCCTCCACTGAGAGATTGGAATGACGGAAACTGTGCTTCCCAGATGCCCAAGCAGTGAGAGCTCTGGACATGAATCAGGTGCTGCGACTCGGGAACCAGTGTGCCCGCATGAGACTTGCTTGGTACGAATGTGGCTTCTGGCTGTCAGTGCTGGTTAGACAGTCCCAGTCACCCCGAAGCCAGGTTGTCCTGCTGCTTCCTGAGTACCAGAAAAGCAGGGGAGTGGTGGTGGCTTCTGTGCAAACTCCATAATCCTCAGACCTCAACTTAGATTGTCCATCCTTCAGCCTCCTAGAGAGTCCAGAAAGGGCTGTGGGCTGGCAACAGCTGCTTCTGTACCAGCTGCGAGTCATTCAAAAGGCCCAGCCTGAAATCCGCCCCTTCAGCTCCTCCAACAATGTTGTAAGCACCTAACTCCAATACAAAACTCCTTCTGCTGGCAACACCTGGAGTGCCTTCTGCTTCGTATGCAATTCCTGGTTGATAAACCCTGCCTGGCAAACCAAGCACGCGTGAAGGCCACAGGAACCACAGCGGATGTGCTTTGGAAGGCACAGCTATTTATTTACAGGAGAAACAGACAAGTCGCTTTGCCCAGTGCAGAGCAGTAAGCCCCTCGTATGGCTCTGGCAGAACACTCTATGTGTTCTCGCCTTTGAGCTGAGGTGTCCTCGTCCGAGGTGAAGGAGGGAGGGCGGCAGATGCAGGCCAGGACGGAGCCCCGGTCACCTAGAGAGGAACGAGCAGTGCTTTGTCAGAGGACGAGAGGCTCTGATGGGGGCAGTTCCTTATCAAAAGTGGAGGCACTGAGGCTGTCCCCAGGCTCAGGAGACAAAGACTGAGGACAGATGACAGGGACAGTGATAAGAAGCTGGGTCGCATAGGAGAGGGCAGGAAGCTCGAGTCAGGCAGCTGAAGCATGGGAGTATTTGCCACAAACGGAGTCGGGTTATCTAAAACGGGCTGTCTGTGTGGACTCGATGGGGCCGTAAGACTCAGTGACAGGAAGAAGCAGATGGACTGGGGTGTGTTGAACTTTCCTGTCACTGAAGGCAGAGTGTTGTTGTGATCTTGACACGCACTATGAGATCTCAAAAGCAAGAGAAAGAAGGCACGCTACCGTGAGCTGTCGAATCCATACCACGCTGGGTCTATTGGTACATCTCAGAAATTCTCAACTGCAGCAATATTTCTGGGCAAGCAAGTTCTAATTGCTTATTTTTCCCCTCACAAGTTCAAATCAGAACGCTTTGATTTTCATGTGTCTATGAATCATCTGGGGATCTCGTTAAAGTGTAGATTCTGATGTAGTAAGTCTGGGGTGGGGTCTGAGGTTCTGTTTCTAGCCTATCAACTACACTTTGAGTAGTGAGACATTTAAACTTCAGAAACATTCATCAAAATTTGATTAATATCATCTCATTTTTATAAAACAATTTGTAAAAACTTGTACATGTTTCTATGTGTTGATGTGTGTCATAACTGTCTATGACTTTTATAAGCACAAATAAACATATGGAAGGATTCCAAGTTATTAAACGAGTTATTTAGTGTGGAGTAGGGGTCGAGGTAGCATGGAACCAAAGGGAAAAAAAACCCATGCACCCCCTCTCACACACACACGTGCAAACACACACATGCATGCACACACCCTAGGAAAGAACGAGGGGTCCCTGGCCTTCTTTACCTCTGTGGTCAGGGCTCACCTCTTGTGGGTCCTGTCACTAAAGGACACCGTGGAGGGGACTAATTACTGGCCAGTAAGCGTAAAGGTAAGTGGTCACCTCAGTGCTACTCAGCACTGGAGTTCCCATTCCTGGGCCCCCGAGCCACAGCGTCCCCGTCAGAATAACACTTGGAAACTTCCAGGAAGAAGAAATTCACTCTGCTCATGACAGCATGTTCTACTTTTTGAAAACTGTACTTTTCAATGAGTTCCTTCTTACACAATGCTGAATTTCACCCCTTAAAGCTTCTTTCTACTCTCTGCTCCACATCCTGCCCCCTAGAGCCACGAGGAAGAAGTACATTTCCTGTCCCATATGAAGACAGAATGCTGCCCCCGCCCAGGCTTTCTCTTATCTTAACTAAACATCCCCCCCCACCCCACCTTCTGCCATGGGTGCTGAGCACTCATCTAAGGCATTTCCTGATGGCAGGTCAAGCTCTTACACCTCCAGTGAGACACAGGGATTTTGATAGGATGCAGGCGAAGTCCCCAGATCTCTGAGCCTTCCAAAGGAGCAAGTCAGCACTACCTCTATCAGAAGAACTCTGAAGGAGATACACAGCAGAGTGAGGAGGAAGGCTGTTCCAAAGCCCCTTCCAATTTCCTTAGGAACCCACCGGGCCGTCACCACCACTAGAGTGACTACACGATGACTACCTCCCAGCTCCCACACCTGGCTCCCAACGCATGTCACTGAGCTCGCCTGGCCGTGACTTATGCTGGAAAGGCTGCACAAATGACACCAGGCAAGGACGTGGCAGAAGGAACAGAAGATGCCATTGGGCTGTGTGTCCTCGGGACAGCAAGGGAATGTCTGAGTTTCCTTGCAATCATCTTCTGAAGGGCTGTGGGCTGTGGCAGGGGCACTGGGCATTCCAAACTTTGGGGGAATTGAGCCTTCACAGACTTGCCAAGGGGACCTATGCCCCAGGAGCATACCTAGGTGACTGCAAAGGGAGAAAGGAACCACGGTGAGTTAAACCTCAATGCGAAACCTACCAACTCAGAATGAGTGAGACCTGGGCCTGGAGTTTAGAGCCCCAATCCCAGAAACAGCTTTCATGGGCAAAGATAAGAGTAGGTACACAATGTTTTAGAATTCCCAAAGAAGGTGATGTAGCAAACTTTCAAGATTTAGTTCCCTGAAGGAGGACTCTTCAGTAGGGTTCTAAGAGCACCGTGTTCCTCTGAGGCTCTGTCAGTAGCTGGACATCAGCAGGCAGGTCACCTCTCTGCTTTCAGCCTCGGTTTTGTCTTTGAAAAAATGTTAATAACACATACACACACACACACACACACACACACACACACACACACACACACACACGCTGATATAAAGATCCAATAAGGAAAATCACATAAACTTACTATGTGACTTCAGATTGCTATATAAATATGACTTTATTGGTCCTGCTGAGGATAGGCAATTAAGGGTATCCAGTCAGGGACCTGGGTAGCTGGTATGAAATGACAGTGACAGGGTGATAATATGAGCTGCTTTTCCCTAAAAGGAGATAAAAAGAACAGATCAGAAACCGGGAGAGGATTAAAAGTGAGTCAAGTGTCAACACACTCCTAGCCCGGGCCCGCATAGGGTACACGGCTTGATACTGGAGCGACGGCTGGAACTACATTCCACGACAATGAGCTGGATGCCCCCAGATGAGAGGAGGCCTCCAAGGGCCGTTTCATCCTCACTCCCACAGAACAATGCTGAGTCTCCCAAATGCCTCTTTTGTTCCATACAGCACAAAAATCACAAACATCTTTTAACCACCCTGTGTTTTTCTAGCTGTTTGTTCTTTTCTCAGAGGTCCTAAGATCACAGAAATGTTTCCAAGAACAATAGCTGGTGAGTCTGTTCTGCAGTTGAAACAACAAGGCCAAGGGGTTTCTGGCTGAAGCGGGGAAGGCAGGCGGGAGGTCAGGGCTGGGCAGTGGGGTGCAGGCTCTGTCCCTGCACTCCCTTGGGATGAGAAGTTCCCACTGGGCCTGCAGGATTCCTGCTGATGACGGGGTTCCGGCTGCGTATCTCTAGGATCAGATTCCACTCAAAACTCACATGCTCTCTCTTTTCTCTCTGAAAACGGAAAGCTTAGATTTCTACCCTGTCTCCAGCCTAAGGCCTCTATCAAGCCTCCATGGACAAGATGATCTATTCAAGGGAGAGCAGAGCCGAGACATCCAGCAGAGACCTCACCCTCACCCTTTCTGACACAGTAGCTGCCCCGTCCTCCTGGGGGTGCCCCTCCCAACCCCACCACTGCCCTCTGCTGCTCAGATGCCCCCCACCCCAGCCCCCATGGCCACAGAGAAGGAAAGCCTGCTAAAGAGTTTCAGGGTGAGTGTGGAATCCTGGCTCCGAGGCTGGCCTTGAACCAGTGTGTAAACCATCTGTGCCTCAGTTTCCTCATCTGGAAAATGGGAGCAATATTAATATTGACTTTACAGCATTGCTGCAAGGATTCAGTGACACTCCATACAAAGAAAGCACTGAGCACAGTGCCTGCACAGGGGGCACCCCAGTGATATTAACTAACATTATTATTCCTGTTCAGAGGCAGCCACAGAAGTACGAGCATCCCTGCACTCCAATAACTACCCTTAGCATTGCTATTAGCCCTTCCGTGTTCTCCTCGGATGGCTCCACGAAAAGCGCTTAGTAACCTCGAGAGTGAAACCCGTTTCATTCAGGATTCAGAGTCAGGACCGCCCTTCTCCATGGCTCCGTGACCGAGCACCGACTCTACGGCGTCATGGAGGGGGAGACAAGGCAAGCTCAGGGCACTTGCGGAGCTGGAAGAGTTGGAGAGGGTGTGCAGCCTGGCTGGCACAGCTCCTGCATGTCACGTCAGCCCTGCCCTCTTCCCGGAGAGTCCGGCTTCCCAGGACTTACTCCCCCAAACCCTCACCTGCACATCAGGCTCACGGGGCTCCCCTGCCCTGCTGCTGCTCACAGGCAAGGGTCTGTGAGGGCGTGTGGCATGTGTTGGAGCTAAGACTACAGCGGGGTGGCCTGTGGGCTATGCCTAGCCTGCTGCTGCCTCCTCCGTGAGCACCCTCACGTTCCCAGGGCCCCAACACCTGGGAGCCACAGCACACAGGCCATGCCCTTGGAAACACGTACTTACCAAAGCCTCCCTGAGCTACACGACGGCCTTGGCCACCCGGCCAGTGAGATGTCTGTCTCTTCGCCCAAATGTGTGGTCTGCCCTGTACTAAGGCTACACCTCCCTAGGCCTTCCAGCTAGAAATTCAGCCAAGGACTGCCCCAGTTTGCGGTTCAAAGGACAAGATGGTTATGAGAGACGGGGCTCCCTCTTGTGCAGAAAGCCCTGGGTCCCTGCATGCAGGATGGATGGAAAATGGTGCCCACAACCCACACCTCTGCTCCTTTACCTCCTTTAGGCCTTCACACCCTCCAGATGACCTCCCAAGACACAGTCCCTCTGGACATTTTGCTGCCTTGCTGAATTCAGAGCCTCTGAAGGCTCCTTTTTGCTGCCTGGTCCCAAATGACTTTCCCATCTTTTCTGCCCCTGCGCCCCACTCTAAAACCTTCCTCAGCCACATCGAGCATTCCCTGATCCCCAAACCTCCTCTGTACTTTCTCACCACTGGGGTTTGGAGCCAGCAGACATGCTGGTCCTATTCTGGAGAATGGCACCCAAAACAAGAAAGGCCTCTTGCTGAGACTCTACGGGAGAAACACTCACCAGGAGGGGGACTCGAGCAGCTTTATCCCAGCGTCCTAGCCCTACCACCAACTGGCCTCGTGACCTGGGCAAGTGGCTACCCGCCTCTAGGCCTCAGGGTCCTCATCGACAATAGTGGGTGCTGACCAAGTCATCTCTAAAGGCACCACCTAGCACTGAGCTCCAAGAGAAAGCCCAGCCTGGGCCCTCCATTGCCATCCTCTATTCCCTTTGTCTTAGTTCAGGCAATTCTAACAAAGTACCACAGACTGGGTGCCTATAAACAACAGAAGTCAAGTTCTCACAGTTCTGGAGGCTGGGAAGTCCAAGACCAGGGTGACTACTGATTCTGCGTCTGGTGAGGACTGGCTGCCCAGGCCATAGATGGCTGCCTTTTCCCAGTCTCCTCACATGGTGAAGGAGTGAGGGAGCTCTTCAGGGTCTCTTTCATCAGGATCCTCATGACCCAACCACTTCCCAAAGGCCCCATCTCCTAATATTATCACACTGGGGGATGGGATTTCAACACATGAATTTTGGGGGCATATAATTATTCAGTCCATTGCACCCCTCAATAGTCTAAAAGGGCTGAGGTTAAAAACGCAGATGGGAAAAGCTCTGATATGCTCCCATCCTCCAGGTGAAGGCGGAACACCAGCTCAGTGTCCAGCTGGAAAGTATCCCATGCCTGAGCACCCCAGAGCTTGGCCCTAGTGCAGCCCACAAACAGGTGAGGGGATGAGTCCAAGGCCTTTCAACTCCACAGGAAGTGGGAGGCCACTGGACTGCGAGCCCCAAGCTCCACAAATCAACAGGGAAGCTGAGAGAAAGAAGGAGTTTCCAGCTGTTTTGCTTTCACATTACTGATGGCAGGTAACACACTCCCCTCACTACCCCATCGGGGTGAGAGCAGGGACGACGCGCTCTCCTTGGTGGCTCAGCACCAGAGTGGGAAGAGCATCTACTATCTCCACATGGCTGTGCCTGGACTGCCTGCAGCACTCCAAGAAGGACGTGGAGCCCCACCCCCACCCCGACCCCATGTGCTCAGAGCCAGGGTGTGGCCCGCTGGAAAGGACCAGGTACTGTGAACCAGGGGCCTGGGTGCTGGCCGGGCTCTGCAATGAACCAGCTGGATGACCTTGACAAAGTCTCTGGTCTCATTTTCCTACGCTGAAAAATGAAGGAGCTGGAGGAGATAATTTCCATGTTCCCATTCAGCTATGGCATTCTATCATTCCACTCAATGGGAATGACAACCAGATCTAATCAGCTAGAACTCATTCAACCAATATTTTTAGGTACCTTTAACATGCAAGCCTCTAATTTACAAACAAACAAACAAAAAAACCCACCTACATTTTTTCCTGAATGGCTATAGGCATTGAAAGGAGTGGAGGAGCCACCTACCCAACATAGCAGACAAATCCCCCCACCACCGCACAGCGGCTGCCTAAAGCTCGCCATCAGCGTCCACTCCCCAGAGCCTGCCCGTCAGCAAGCCCCCCATCCTGGCCGGCTGATAGAATGAGAGAGGGATTAACCTGTACCAATCTTCCCCCTTCCGACTGATGAGGCTTTGGGGATTCTGGAAGAACACGGAGGTGCTACTGCCTGAGTCATTAATATCGGTGATGTGACAGAGAAGTGTCCCTGGAATATTCCTGCAGGCAGAAGATGAGTGAGTCCTGAGGGCTGCCGGGCCTGTGTCTGAAGGAGCTCGTCAGCTGAATTATTAATGGGACTCTGAACGCTGCTCAAGTTTCTCCTGACAGATGCTTTTGCCAGCTGATGGTTCTGAGACCAATTAAGAATGATTGTGGATTCCAAGGCAGTGCCACCACCAATGAGCATCTTAAATGTCTCCGGAGCCCACTGCAGGAAATTCACAGCCAGCCACCTCCTCAGACGCAGGCAAGATAATCACAGAGAAAGCGGGGGCGCCAGATGCTACAGGATCTGGACCAGTGCCCCGTACCACCTCTGTCCCCGGCCCAGGGCATCATCAGAACCCTAATTACAGCATGCACAGCAGAAGGCACTTCAAAGATCTCTGACCCAGCAAGTTCCAAGGGGTCCTAAAGCCTCAGGAAAACAGGTGCCATGTGAACAAAGCGATCTGGGTCAAAAAGCTTCACAAAGCTCATGTTCAACAAAGCTAGTCCTGTGTACTTCAGGACTTCTAAGAGCCTTTAGTGTGCTCCATGAATCTAGAAGAGGGGAATAAAATGTATATACTTCTCAAACTTACTTGATCATTACATCCTTTTCTTCAGGACATGTCCTGGGATTGATGTTCCCCTTGGTCAGGGTGCTAGACCACAGCCATCATTTTACAAAGAGACAGAGGGCCAGAGTGGCTCCACAGTAAGCCAGATCTCAGGTAGGGTCCCTCATCGTAAATGGCAATGTTCTAGGTGCTCGCCAGCTGCTTTAGGGAAAATTACAAGGTTTTCTATAGGAACTAACAGGATGGTTGGGACTGGACTGAGATGCTTCTGGGAGAACTATGGGTATAAACCTGAGACCCAGGACTCATCTGGAAGGGAAATGGTTGGCGATAGCAATATGAGAGAGCTCTGAGACCTCTGGGCCTGGCACAGAATCACTTTGTTTTCCATCATTTGTTTAACGTTTCTATGCCTCCCCCTCTAGACTGTGAATTCTGCTGGGCAAGGCCCACGTCTGTTTTGCTCATGAATGCAGCCCCAGCACCTGGCACCGTGTCTGGTAAGCAGACAGTGCTCAGGAAATATTTGCTGACACACTGAAAGACGAATGAGCACATGCCTTCCTGTCTACTGCCCAAATCCCAAGACACTGAAAATGAGCGCCCTTGCTTCCAGATGCAAGAAGCCCATGGAGGTAGGAACCCCACATCACCCTTCAGTATCACGAGGCTGCGCTTGCTGCCAGGGACCACAACTCCCACTAGAGCCAAGCAGAGTGTGGAAGGGGGCTGGCTCCAGGAAGGCTGGAGTCTGAGCTGGCACTGGACCCATTTTTCATGGACGCAAGACACATCTGTATTTTCTATCAACACTGCCGGGTGCACAAGGCTGTCATGGGTTATTTGAAGGAAGGAGGGAAAAACAGCAGTATGAATAAGTGGCATCTCAACTTCTTTCAAGTTAACCCATTATTTATTCATTTATTACACATTTACCGAGCAGTTACAAGGAAAAAGAAAAAAATGAAAGGCTTGATCCCCATCCTCAAGAAGAAAATAGAAAAAAGAGAAAATGAGAATGAAGAAAAAGGTGTGTAAGTGACCACATAACAAGGAAGACAATGACGTCAGAGACACCTAGGCTAGACGTGTCCCCAGCAGCAGGAGAGGGAGCCTGGCTCTGACAGAGCGTGGAACTGAGATTCAACTAGGGGCCTGAACCTGATGCTTTTAGCCCCTACTCCTCGACCTTTCACCAAACAGTCCTGAAAGGCAAAGTGGAGAAAGCCTGGGGCCTGGGCCTTTCACTCCCGTCTCCTTCTATGAGGGCCTGGGGGGTTGGGAGAGAGCCCAGGGCAGGCCCTCTTCAGGCAGGGCCACGGACCAGGAGGGCAGCCCTGGTCTGTCCACAGGAGGGGCGCAGGAAGGAACTCACAAGGCCAGGATATGAGCTCACAAGCCTGGTGGGAGCGGGCAGTGGGGAAGAGCCCAGGAAGGGCAGCAGAGAGAACTGTGACATCTGCCCTCCCCGCTGCCTGATTCAAAACTCCTCAGGTGGGGCGTCATCCTCAATCAGAATTCAAGCTCAATCAATCCCCTGGCCCCATGCTTCCAAATGCAAATTATCTCAATGAAGCAAAGAAATCATATTGATTTTCAACTGAAATCTTGCCTGAAATAAGTTGAAATGTTCGTGATCAAAATCTGTGGCCAGGAGCTAGGATCAGACCTAAAGGCCCTGTTGGTGCCAACCTGGTAGCAGGTGTCGCTGAGACCTGCATGAGGACAGCCTAGGCAGTCACAGCCACTCCAGTAGATGCCTGCCTGCCGCAGCAGCTCAGGTCTCACCCAGACAGCACTGCCCCTAACAGGGAAGGAGCAGGCAGGAGCAGCTGTTCTGCAGGTTCACGACATCCCCTGAGATGCCTGAGAAAGACACAGGGAGTACCCCAAAACCACATGGAGGAATTTCTGCTTTACAGTCAGCAAATGAAAAGTGTCAGCAGTGACATATGCCCAAATCACACACATGCCATGAGGTTATTTTTAAATTTGTTTACCATAAACCCTCCTTGGTCTGTGAGAGTCTTTCGGTCCCTCTGTTTTATAACACCGTAATTGCATCACAGCCAGGCAAGAACATCAAATCACCTGCTACCAGATTTGGAGTGTTTTTCCACCAAGCAACTAGTTCAGAGCAGAGGGCTTCTGGGAGGCCGTGCCTTTGCTCCCTCCGGCCGCCTGGCAGATGGGGTGGTGATGCTGTGGAGCAGTTTTCTTTTTCTTTAATGAGTTGAGTTCTATCCTAACACACAGGTGAGGTCGACAGACCCACTCAACCTCTCCATCTCTTAGTCAGGAAAAGGCCCTGCAAGAAAGGCTGCCAGACCCAGGCCTGCAGAAGCCACAGTAGCAACAGAGCTAAGGGGTCGGGTATTTGTTTCCTCACTTTACCCTCTTTGGCACTGTCCTGGCCCTGTGGCAGGTCAGAAGTTGCCTTCTCACTGGTAAATGCGATTGGTCATTCTGTGGTTCATTCATTCACATTAGTTCCAAATGTTCACTGGGACTGTGTACCACACAGCATTGTACGAAGCACTGGAGACATGAAAGTGATGGAAGGCACAATTCCTGCTCTCTAGGAAGGAGCTCATGGATTTGGACTGGCTTTCCAGCTTTGGCATTCTCAATTCTGTGACAGTCTCAGAAAAAAAACCCAACTGGGCTATAAGGCTTAATGTCCTCCATGGGAAGGAAGCATGCAGGGACACAATGTCCAATCGTGAGAAAAAGGAGATACAACAAACAGACATCCCAAGAAGGCTCCTCCTCCTCCTTTCAGCTTGATCCCAACACTCTGCTCCCTGGAGAAGGCAGACTGTTCCACAACATCGCCACCCCATCTGCCAGGCGGCCGGAGGGAGCAAAGGCACGGCCTCCCAGAAGCCCTCTGCTCTGAACTAGTTACTTGGTGGAAAAACACTACAAATCTGGTAGCAGTGATTTGATGTTCTTGCCTGGCTGTGATGCAATTATGGTGTTATAAAACAGAGGGACCGAAAGACTCTCACAGGACGCAGAAGGAAATGGTCTTTTCATCTTCCCATATACTATTCTGTCACTTCAGTGCAGCAACCTCCATTCTACAAAATGTTCTCCCTGTGGATTAGCAGAGCCAGGCTAAGAATTGAAGGAAGTCTTGAGAGGGAAAGGTGGGAGGAACCTGAGGTGCCTGCAGTGGGCGTCTGCATTCTGGAAGAGTCTTTACTTTGGGTAAAGCCTTCTCCAACACAGCTCCCTAGTAAAACTGAGGGTTCAGAGATCAGTGCTTACAGGAGAGGCTTTAGGAAGGGAGACACAGTAAAACTGGAATCGATGTTTGGAGATTATGTCACAATGGATCTGACTCTACAGCGTCATTCCTAGATTGAGTTTTGTGCTTCTCCTAGGTATCTTCATCAGTTACCTCCAGGATGTCATGGGCTTCCCAAAAAGCTGCTGGAATCAGAATTTGAATTCACATATTTTTACTGATTTATTCGTTCCTCAGGCCCCATCTACTTGCAAAGATTTTGAGGTGGCATATAACAAAGAAGATATAGACAATGTTAAAATTTTAAAATAGCCAGGTGTGGTGGCTCATGCCTGAAATCCCAGCATTTTAAGAGGCCAAGACAGGAGGATTGTTTGAACCCAGGAGTTCAAGACCAGGCTGGGCAACACAGTGAGACCCTATCTCTACAAAAAAATATTAAAAATCTGCTGGACATGATGACACACTCCTGTAGACCCAGCTACTTGGCAGGCTGAAGCAGGAGGATCACTTGAGCCCAGAAGGTTGAGGTGGCAGTAAGCCATGATCATGCCACTGCTCTCCAGCTTGGGTGACAGAGCGAGACAAAATATGTGTGTGCATGTACATATATATATGTATACATATTAATTTTTTAAAGAGCAAAAAGCCATGTAGAAGGAGGAAGTATTAATAAAAAGTAAAATATCTGATTGATCAGAATGAATTTTGAAAGGTCTCTGAAATTATTATACAAATCATTGAAAAAGGTAATGATGCAAATGTGTACATCTCACAGGATGACATAATATCAGAGCTAGAAGGGAGCTTCAACATCAATAAATCCATCTCCTCATACAGATCGTTAGGAAACCCAAGGTCCAGGCAAGTGAAAGAGCCTGGCGTGTTGGGAGCCCAGGACCCATGAGGACCTGTAACCTGCAACAGGGCTGGGGAAGCTGACTGCACGTGGCCACATCGTGGGCAGGTGGCAGATTCAAAACACTCCCATTCCTTTCCAGCATGCAGTCCTAGTCTGCTCAGGGAAGCACTGACAGCTCAGCCTCAATACAGACCCCCAAGGAGGCAAATGACTGACAAACACCTGCACATCCCTTTCTACCTGACAAACCACATCACCACCCACCAGGGCATCCCAGCCAGAACCCCCGGTGCGTCCGTAACCCATGGCGCATTCATCCTCCTTCCCAGAGCCCCCCTTAAATCTCATCTCAGCCCCAAGTACTCACGTTTTCACTCCCCTCCAATCTAGTCTCCATCGTGCAACCAATGTGAACATCCTAAAATGAAAATGAAACCAAACCTTCCCATTCCCAACAGGATAAAGCACAAATGCCTATGCATGGTTTATGAGGCCCGCTGTGTGTGACTCCTTGGACCAGGAGTCTTACCTGGGGTCCTGGACTAAACTCTTAGAGTTCCCTAAACTACCTTGAGCCTCTTTCATGCAGCTCCCTGGATCTAAAATGTCCTTCCTCCTCACCAACTCCTACTTTCCTTCTAATACGTCACCTCTTCCTGATGCCTTCCCTGATTACCTCTAGCTGCGCCTCTCCTATGTGTTTAGAGCCCCTCCTCACAACACTTATCTGTTACTTGCTGACTTGAATGTCTCCCCCCTTGTATAAGCTCCTTGAAGGTGGAGACTTATTTCTGTCTCTTCAGATCTTAAAACACTGGCACACAATAAATATTTGCTATGCCAGAACGACCAGCTGATTGAATAAATGAATGCATGTGCCAACACTCGAAGATTAGTAAAATCACCATGTCCCCATGGCCAAGAAAAAAATCCGAATGGAAGCTGAGTCATTTTCATTCTCTTGGAAAGTAAAACGGCAGCTAAATCATAAAAATGAAATCAAAATTTTCATCTTTTAAAAAATGACTTTATACAGGTCTGTCAGTACTGATGCTTGTTCTACCCTGGAAAAAATACCGTGTGGGGGAAGGTCGCCGCTAAGGTAGAGAGGGACAGCAGAGTGTAGCGTGTACACCAACGTCCACACTTACACTGCAGCCATATACTTCCTCCTGTCCTCTCTCTCTCTCTCTCTTTTTTTTTTTTGGTAACAGCTTTCTTGGCATAAATTTAAATACTGTACAATTCACCCATTTCACGTGTACAAGTCAGTGGATTTTAGTACGCTCACAGAGTTGTGCAGCTATGGCACAATTGTAGAATATTTTCAACACCTCAAAAAGAAATCTCATACCCTTTAGCTATCACTCCCCCAAAACTCCTGGACCACCTACCCCAGCCCCAAGCAACCATTTTTGCCTCTTGTGGATATTTCATCTAAATAGTCGCAGATAATGTGGTCTTCTGGGACGGGCTTCCTTCACGCGTCATAATGCTTTCAAGGTTCATCGTGCTGCGGTATGTATCAATTCTTCATTCTCTTTATGGCCAAATCACATTTCACCACATTTTGTTTTTCCATTCATCAGCTGATAGATATTTGGGTTATTTCCACCTTTTGGCTCTTATGAAAAATGCTGCTATTTGCATGTTTTCGTGCAGGCATATGTTTTCCGTTCTCTTGGGTCTCTATACATCTATCTAGGAGTGAAAAGACTGGTCACGGTAACTAAGTTTGTGAACAGCCAGACTGTTCAGAGCAACCGCACCGCTTGAGATTCCCACCAGCAGTGAGAGAAGGCTCCAGTGTCTCCAGCTCCTCACCAGCACTTGTTACCGTCCTGCCGTTTTTTACTGTAGCTGTCCAGTGGGTACCAACTGGTATCTCCCTGTAGCTTTGATTCACATTTTGCCTGACTAATGATGCTGAACATCTTTTCATGTGTTTTTTAGCTATTTGAATGTCTCTCCTGCCATTTTGCCAGTCTCAGTAAATAGTACAAGGTAGTCAGTTGCCAGGATTTCCCGGTAGATCTACGGCTCCTCTCTGAGGACTTTCAGTTACAGCTCCAGCATGCCCGTTCACAGGCAGGAGTCACCCAGTAGCACCTTTAGAGATGGCTCTGGAGCTGACTTTGAAGTGACAATGATTACACTCAGTAGGCAGGGACTATCTGAATACAGCCTGCTGTCTTCTAGAAACTGCTAGGTAGGGCTGGGCTTAGGAGGAAAGGCAGAGGTGAGTGAAGGTGGGATGCGCTTTGCTGGTCCTCAAGGACCTTATAAGCTAGCTGTGGAGACACCAGGTAAGATTAAATAAATGCTTTAACCAAGTCATTAGCAGAATGCTTCAGGAACAGAGGAAGGTGGAGAGGTGATTCCAACCTAAGGGTGAAGTGTAGATTAGGGAGAGGGTTCATGGAAGTACTTATGCTAGAGCTCAGTCTACAAAGGAAGTAGGTTTCCACAGCCAGAGTTGGGGAAGGGCATGC
This sequence comes from Cheracebus regulus, assembly GCA_963574635.1. Lineage (NCBI taxonomy): Eukaryota > Metazoa > Chordata > Mammalia > Primates > Pitheciidae > Cheracebus > Cheracebus regulus. The sequence continues at coordinate 26,762 of CAUYQU010004206.1, forward strand.
TATGCTAAGACATCAGGCTGAGCAGAGCCCTAGAGGCGAAAAGAGGAGAACAGAGGCAACAGGCAATCCGGAGGGGCTGGATTATCTGTAATCCAATTGTGTCCAATTGTGAAATTGGACACAACAAAACGTGCATCCAATTTTAGGGTGTGGGGAGAGAGGAGAGGAGGGCGGTGAGGCTGAAAGATCAGCTCAAGGCCAGATCAGAAGAGGCCTTCTGCCACACCAACTGTGGCTTTGTCTCACACGCTCCAAAAAAGGAGGCGGAGCTGGACCCCATGGTGACAGGATCCCCAAGGGTCTGCAAAGCCCAGGACCTGCACACACAGTACCATTGCCAAGGCCCGCAAGTTCCGCAAGCAGGACCATTCATTCACGTCCCTCCTCAACGTATGCCATGTGCTCCCCATAGCCTCTTCTCAGAAATGGGACACAAAAAGTATTCTCCCTTATGCTGGCCTGCTCCATCAGCCTGTTCCTTCCCAAGCTGATGAGGGATGCAATCTCACTTTGTCACAGGCGTCCTCATTACCAAAGATCTGACCTCCACATTGCTCAAACACCCTAGACTCAGAGCCCGAACCACCCTCTTTTCCTCTCCCCATTCATTTCCAAACACACACAGTCTTCTTCGTTCATGAAGGGGACAGGTGATCTGACTCAACTGCCTGAAAGGCGGGTGGAATTTTCAGTCCTAGCTCCACGTTCATCTGCACCTTACAAGCAAGGGCAGGCCCTGGCTCTGCAGCGAGCTGTTACACAGCAAGCCAGACATAGCCTTTGGCTAACTATAGCACGGCTATTTCTGCAACTGCAGCGAAACGCACCACAAATCAGCAGTCACAAAGAATGGCTTGGAATCTGCGACAGCAAGAAAACGCATCTCCAGAGAGCTCCATTCCAGTTGTCAAGACACTTTTCCCACTCTTCCCTCCACTGTGGTCCCAAGTCAACAACGCAAGCAACGGTTCAAACAGAACAGAGAACCTCCTTCTAAGAAGACCATTCTCCCGGCACGAGTAGGTACAGGGCCAGAGTGACAAGGCAGGCAGGAGGTGAGAAAGCTCTGTGGCAAAGGTTTATCAGTGACCCCACCATATCCAGGCCAATTTCCTAGTCATCACAAAATATATAATATTACCACACGGTAAAAAGAACACTGGATTATACGAGAGGCTTGGATCTTCCATCTCCTAGTTTTGTGACATTGGGCAAATTCTGTAAAATGAGGACGCTATCTTTGCTGTCTATCCCTGAGGGTCTCAGTGAAGAGGTTTGGCAATGAAGACAGAAGTCCAGGCAGGTGATCAGCATCTAGCAGGCCCAAGAGGAAGATGCTAAAAGTCAGCCAGCAAGACTTGGGGGAGCCAGGCAGGACCTCACTCCTAAGGAACTAAAGAACCCAGTGGGGTCCCTCAGTGCCAGCCTGCAATACCCAGATGACAAGTGTCAAGAGCAGGGGCTCCAGGGCCAGACCGCCAAGGCCTGAAGCCACCTCCACATTTATAGCTGTGACATGCTGGGCATGAGCTTTCGCCTTTCTATGCCTCAACTTCCCAGCTTCCTCACTTCCTTATTTTTTTTTTTTTTTTTTGAGACAGAGTTTCACTCTCGTCGCCCAGGCTGGAGTGCAATGGCAGGATCTCAGTTCACTGCAACCTCTGCCTCCTGGGTTCAAGCGATTCTCCTGCCTCAGCCTCCCAAGTAGCTGGGATTACAGGCGTGTGCCACCATGCCCAGCTAATTTTGTATTTTTAGTAGAGACGGGGTTTCTCCATGTTGGTCAGGCTGGTCTCGAACTCCCAACCTCAGGTGATCCGCCCGCCTCAACCTCCCAAAGTGCTGGGATTACAGGCATGAGTCACTGTGCCCGGCCTCTCTTTCTACCAAAACCATATATTCGGATGGACAAGATTTTCTGGTTAAAAAGGGCAGAAGTAACTACATTCTGTAAACTGAATTTCCTGCTGAGTTCTAGTGAAACAAAAGCTTACAACATCGTAAATAAAAAGCATAGTTGGGGTGGAGGGGGTGGGCAGGTGTGAGCACTAGCAAGGTCTCCAGGGCCTGACAGAAGGAGGGTGGCAAGATAAGGAATCAGGCAGATTAAGGGGCATGAAATGTGAAGAGAAAGGCAGCTGAAGCCGGAGGCACCCCGCCTGCTGAGCAGACAGATGGCTGCAGGGCCGCAACACTCTGATAAAGAAAGAAAAATTAATTTTCCCTGAATGGCACCGGCGTCCCAGCAGCTGACATCGGCAGGTGGATGGCTGAGCCAGCGCTGGGGGCAGGGAGTGTGGGGATGGGGAAGAAGGGTGGGAACTTTCTTCTCAAGTAAGAAGGAGAAGACTGGAGAATTTAATAGGTATCCAAGACTGTCTGGAATTTCTATAAGCAAACGTGATCAAAGACCTTCAGGAGAAATCCCGTAACTGACAGCATTTATTGAACTCTAAAAATGAATGTGTCTGCACCAAGAACACTAGATTTTCAGCTTCCAGCACGATAAACATTTCGTATTTTAATCACCTCTGCTACATACATAACAAGCAGGGGCAGACGATCTGGTGTGCAAAAGGCTCTCAGATGCACACTCTTGGCAACGCGTGGCCACGGAGCATTGTACACAGTCAGGCACCACGTGACGACGCTTCAGTCAATGACAGAACACACAGAGGACGGTCCCAGAAGATTATAACGGAGCTGAAAAATTCCCTTTGCCTAGTGACATCTTGATGACCCTGACCCTGTGCAGGCCTAGAGTGATGTGTGTGTTTGGCTTGTTTTTAACGAAAAAGTTTTTAAAAATTAAAAAGCTTTAAAAATAGAAAAAAGCTTATAGAGTAAGGATCTAAAGAAAAAGCATTTACTTTTAGCTGGGTGTGGTGGCTCATGCCTGCAATCCTAGCATTTGAGGAGGCTGAAGCAGCAGGGTGAGACCCTGTCTCAGAAAAAAAGGGAGGGAGGGAGGGAGGGATAGTTTTTGTACACCTGTACAATATATTTGTGTTTTAAGCTAAGTGTTTTTTTTTTTTTGAAAGACAGAAAAAGAGAGAAAGGAAAGAAAGAGCGAAATAAAGAAGAAAAAAAAAGAATGAAAGAGAGAAAGAAAGAGGAATAGAAAGAGGGAGAGAGAACGGGATTCTTGTTTTATTGCCCAGGCTAGAATGCAGTCTAAAAATGGGTATTAAAAACCTCTTTTATGCCAAAAATTGTGCTTAACAATGGAGACAGGAAGGAATAAGGGATGAAAATAACAAACAAGCAGCCAACCAATATTTTATTTAAACCTGTGAGATGCTATGCAATTGCTGAGGAGTGATTTACTTCCAATTATGTGGTCACTTTTAA